>RSEH01000209.1:0-87138 GCA_006503475.1 Stentor roeselii | reverse complement strand
TCCCATCAAAACCCATAAAAGTCCTTGACCCAAATCAGGCCATATTCGAAGTCCAGGTAAAAATTCAAAAAAATAAGTCCATAAATGTCTGGTGCAAATGAACCGCTGTCAAAAGGGACAGCAAACTTTAATGTTTCAGCAGATGACTTGACGTAAGCGAAACATAGGAAATTATTCGATATATACAGGATCCGAGACAAAGAGAGCAACAAAATCGTAGAGGAAAAATATGGCGGAGCCGTAGGCCTTCTAAGAATCTTAAAAACCGACGAAAAAGAAGGTATCGCAGCCTCTTCCATCAGTCTCCGTCACACTCAGTTCGGCAAAAATGAGCCAATGGTCAAAAAAGCGACGACTTTTTTCGAGTTTTTCTCGGAATGCTTCGGAGATCTGACCTTGATAATTTTGTTAGTCGCGTCTTTTATCTCTGAAATCATCGGAATTTACCAAACTATTAAGACTGGAGAGCCTAAATACGTCGAAGGACTCGGAATTTTCATGGCAATCTTGATTGTTGTCCTCGTCACTTCAATCAACAACTACTCCAAAGAGTTGCAGTTCCGCAAGTTGAGTGAAGAATCGCAAGAAAGGAACATCACCGTCTATCGTGACTCGAAAGAACAGACCATCTCTGTCTTTGATCTTGTTGTGGGAGACATCGCGAAAATCAACATTGGAGACGTGATGCCTGTCGACGCTTTGGTCCTTTGGTCAATGAACTTGTCAGTCGATGAAAGCACTGTCACTGGAGAACCGGACCAGCAGAAAAAAGACGCTCATGAAAGTCCTTTTTTGCTTTCAGGCTCTCATATCGTTAATGGAACTGCCAGAGCTGTTATTTTAACTGTGGGAACTAGAACCTACTTGGGACAGAACTTGGAAAGTATCATGTATGTCGAAGAAACTGACACTCCTCTTCAACAGAAGTTGAACGATATCGCTGAATTCATTGGAAAAATCGGACTTACTGTCGCTTTTCTCACTTTCATCGTCTGTCTCGTGCAGAAGCTCTTAGCTGTCAGTAGAAGTGAAGAAGGCTTTCAGTTCGAAAACACCTTCACCGCTTTTCTTCATCCTTTCATCATCGCTGTCACCATCGTCGTCGTCGCTGTTCCTGAAGGTCTTCCTCTTGCTGTGACTCTCAGTCTTGCCTTCTCAGTCAACCGGATGAAGAAACAAAATAACCTCGTCAAAAATTTAAAAGCCTCTGAAACTATGGGACAAGTCACAAACATCTGCTCGGATAAGACTGGAACTTTGACTAACAACGCAATGACTGTGAAGTCCATTTGCATTGGAAAGCCTGATGGACTTTTGGAGAATCTTGACAAGTTTATGATCTGCCCTGAAGTTCTTGAATACCTTGGACTTCACTTCTGTCATAATACTAACGCCAGCTATAAAATCATTGCTGGTGAAGAAGTCTTATCAGGCAGTAGGACTGAAATCGCTTTGTTGAAATTAGGAAAGACTTGGGGATATGACTATGAAAAAGTCAGACATCAAAACAAGATCAACCTTCAGATCCCTTTCAACTCACAGATCAAGAGAATGACAACTGTTGTCACCGAAGGAGATAAAGTCTATGTCTTCACGAAAGGAGCTTCTGAAGTGATTGTTAACATGTGTCACAAGCATATCAACTTACATGGACACACTCACGTGCTTGAAGATAATGAAAAAAAAGAAATTAATGAAAAAATTATCATGAAATACGAACAACAATCTTACAGAACTCTTGGACTTGCTTATAAGATCGTAAAAAATGGAGACTGGCAACAGTTCCTTGATGACTACGGGTCAATCAACTTTGAAAAACTTGACAGCAAAATGATTCTTTTAGGAATTGTCGGTATTCCAGACCCACTCAGATCCTCCATCCCAGAAGCAGTTACCATATGCCAAAAAGCTGGAATCACTGTGAGGATGGTGACAGGAGACAGCGAAGAAACCGCAGTTACAATTGCAAGACAATGTGGAATCCTTCCACGTAACTACAAATATGAAAAAGGAGACAATATTGTGATGACTGGACAAGAGTTCAGAACCCAAGTCGGTGAAGAGTTGGTCCGTAAGCCAGGATCCAAGGATAAGGTTGTGCATAATTTGAACGTATTCCAGAACATCGTTAAGTCACTCAGAGTGCTTTCCAGGTCTTCGCCTCAGGACAAGCTGATTCTCGTGACTGGACTGCAACAATTGAACGAAGTAGTGTCTGTGATAGGTGACAGTAGCAACGACGCCCCAGCCTTGAAGAAGTCCGACGTCGGATTTTCGAAGCACATCGCAGGTACTCAAATTGCTCAGGAGGCTTCTGATATTATTTTGCTTGATGACAACTTCGCCTCGATTGTAGTGGCTGTTATTTGGGGAAGAAATATTTATGACTGCATCAGGAAATTCATTCAGTTCCAACTCACTGTCAACTTCGTGGCTTTAACAATGTGCTTTGTTGGATCTGTTGTTGGTGGAGACTCACCGATTACCCCAATTCAGATGCTTTGGGTTAACCTCATCATGGACACCTTCGCCGCTCTTGCCCTCACCACTGAGCCTCCAAACAACACCTTGTTGGATAGACCTCCAGTGAAGCACGATGACTCTCTGTTTACTGTTGACATGATCAAGACGATCACTGGTCAAAGCATTTACCAAATCACCTGGTTATTCTTTATTTTATACGGAATGAGTCATTTCAAGCACGGAATCTTTTCCACTATTTACCTGGAATGCCCTCATGAAAGAGGAAAAGTCGTTGAACCCGCCCAAGGCAAAGATATTGTCGCTTTACATGATGATGCTATTTCTTCATATGGCAAATGCTTTGAATATACCTTATTTTTCCAGGTATTCGTCATGATGCAAGTTTTCAATGAAATTAACTGCAGAAAGTTGAAGTCTAGTGAATTGAATGTATTCTCTGGCCTCTTCAATAACAGGATGTTCATCTTAATCGTTGTCACCACTGTTGTTATTCAAATCGGTATTGTCCAGTATGGAGGAATTATCTTCCAGACAACTCCCTTGAGTCTTTATCAGCATCTTTTTGCTGTGGCTGTAGGAGTTGGAGGAATTTTCTTCAGAATTGTTTTCAGACTTGTTCCGACAAGCATTTTTGCTTGCTTTAATTTAAAGGAAAGCTCATTAACTACTTTGGACAAGAAGACTACGTAAAGACCACCTTTTAAGCATATTTAATTCATTTTATAGGGTTATTATGGTTTAAGAAGTATTTAGTTGGTTTTCATTTAGTTAGAACTCTATCTGGGATTTAGGGTAGAAATATGCAGGTCTTTTTAAATGAATTTAGAATTTTTGTTGATAAATAATAAGAAATCTCTATTGAATATTCGAAAAATTATTATTTTCTTTTAAATCACCAAAAGCAATAAAACTACTGACAGTTATATTTCAACAACTGCAGGTAATCTTCAAATTAAAAATAGATTTATTCAAAATTTCCTTACTTTAAATATCCAGCTGGCTTTTCCAATTCAGTATATGAACACAACCCTAGACTCAAAACTTTCCCCGATTCTTTCTTCAAGTAATCCAAGTCCACCTGAACAAGCATCTTCAGACACTTTCTAAGAACCTGAAAAAAAGTAACTTCAAAAGAAATAAATTCTTCAAACATGTGGGAATTTTCAGCAGCCCACGAGTCAAGCATGTCCAGACTAGAATCAAGCTTTATCATGAAGCATCGCAAGTTTGTGTTGAGAAATATGTGGATTCAATTGAATAAAGGTGAAAAGGTTTTCGAAACCATTCAACACTTTTAAATCAGTAAATACATCAATGAAAAAATCAAGTCTTTTCTCAGAGAAAAAAGTAAACTCATTAAATTTAACACTTTTTTAACCAGCGATTTCAAAGAAATACTGATTTTTTCGAAATTTTTGATACTGATGAACTTTATCCAACTGTTTTTAGAATCTTTAAGAAAAAGGCAGTAAAAAAGTTAATAGAAAAGGCAAAACGAGAAAAAAACGTCTGGAAGCAAATCAAGTTTCCAAGATTTTATCTAATTATCACATCATAATAAGAAACTCGTATCCGCACAAATTCGATTTGAAGACAAGGCGGTCATCAAGACCACGAAAAGTAGCATTTAAGTAAGAATATTATTTAATCCGCATGGTCTCAATCACTATGGGAAAGCTCTGGGGTAATAAAGTCGAAGAAATCGCCAACCTCAAAGCAGAAAAAGAAGAACTTCGTGAAGAACTCTCCAAAACCCAAGCAGCCCTTTCCGCTCTCGAGCTTGAAATGAAGCAAAACACAGCAAGTAAAAACAAAGCAATGAGCCAAATATCAACAGTGTCTTCTGAATACTCTAAACTTCTTGAAACTTCAACAATTCAAGAGCAAATCATTTCAGACCTTGCAGAAATAAAATCATCTCTTGAACTTGAATTATCTCAACTAAAGAATAACTTATTTGATCTGCAAAACAAACTGCAAGAGAGTCAGAACTCTTTAGAAATCAGTTTTAACTTGGAAAAAGCCTTACGAGAAGAAATTAAACAAGGAGAAACCATTCGCGCGGTACTTGAACAAGAAAACCAACGCCTTTCTGAGGAACTTAATTCAAAAATACATGAAATTGAAGTTCTGACCAAGTCGAAAGAACATAGTGACCGCCATATTGCGATTCTTGTCAAAGAAAAAGATCGAGTTGTTAGAAAAAGCGACTCTCAAAGTCTTAATGTTCCTAACCCCTGCCCCAGCAATTTTCCAGCCCCATCTAAAATCTTCGAGCCATTAGATTCAAAAGTGACAAGTTGGGGCCAAGTTGAAAACCAGCGTCTAAAGGCAAGTCTAGAACACGAAAAAAAAGAAAACTCTTTAAAATCTCTTCAAATAGAAAAACTCGAGAAAGAAAACTGGAACCTATTAAACCGTCTTCGTAACAAAAAATGATAATTTCTTAGAATTCGCTCATAAATATGGAAGATTTAAAAGAACTAATCATTCAAACCCTGGACGCCCAAGGAGTATTGGATAAAATCAGAGCTCAGTTAAGACTACAAGTCTTTAAAGCAGTTCAAAACGACGAAGGCAAGATGCAGAATGAAAACTCGAAGCCGGTCAAAATGGCGCAAAGTCCAGAAGGCCTTTTAGCGGTCGAGTTATTAAGAGATTTCCTGGAGTGCTACAAAATGAAATACTCTCTCAACGTACTTGTCCCTGAGTTTCACTTGTCCCAAACTCAAGATGTCCGGGCTTTTTTGACTAAAGAATTAAAATTCACGCCGGAACCTGGAGAACCTTTTCTTGCTTACATCCTCAAGTTTTTGATGAAGGATGGGGAAGGTTCTAATGATTTCAAGAAAAAAGAAGAGGTTAAAGAACCTAAGTTACTTGGAAACCTTCCTGATATTAAAGGAAAAAATGAAAGTAAAATTCCGGAAAAGAAACCTTTGGCTCAAATTCCGGAGTTTAAAGCAAAACCTGTGGAAGAAAAACCGCCTGAAAAAAAAACTTTGGCGCAAATTCCGGAGTTTAAAGCGAAACCTGTGGAAGAGAAACCTCCTGAAAAAAAGAATTTGGCGCAAATTCCTGAGTTTAAAGGGAAAAGTGTTGAAGAAAAGAAACCTTTAGCACAGATTCCGGATTTTAAGGGGAAAGTTTTGGAGGAAAAAAAAAATTCAGCACCTGTTGTGGATGTTAAGGCTAAACCTGTGGAGGATAAACCTGTTGAGAAGAAACCTTTAGCGCAGATTCCTGATTTTAAAGGAAAGGCTGAGGAAAAACCTGCAGAAAAGAAACCCTTATCCCAAATCCCCGACTTCAAAGGAAAACCCGAAGAAAAGTCATTAGAAAAGAAACCCTTAGCCCAAATCCCCGACTTCAAAGGAAAACCCGAAGAAAAGCCATTAGAAAAAAAGCCCTTAGCCCAAATTCCAGATTTCAAAGGAAAGCCTCAAGAAAAGCCTTCAGAAAAGCCCCAAGAAAAGAAGCCATTAGCTCAAATCCCTGATTTCAAAGGCAAGCCAGAAGAAAAAAAAGCTCCATCCAATATCCCTGAGTTCAAAGGAAAAGTAACAGAAGAAAAAAAGCCTTTAGCCCAAATTCCAGACTTTAAAGGAAAACAATCAGAAGACCCTAAACGTCAAATTGACCCAAAAGGCAAAAAAGTTGAAGAAAACAAAGGAAAAGTTCCAAATATTTTACTTCCTGACATCGACTCTCCTGAGTCCAGTGAAAGGTTTGAAGACTCGAATGATAAAGAAGCAATCGCTGATGTGAAGAAAAGGCTTCAGAACTATGGAAATTATATGGATGAACTTGGAGAAGACGTGTCTTCTAAAAAGTTTGAGTTTGATAACTATGAACAGAGCGGGTCGTATGAAGAAAATTCAGAAGATTATTATCAGGATCTTTCTGATGATCCTAGCATGCATAGTGAATTTCTTGATGATTATGATATTGTTCAAGATGCTGAGTATGTTGAAACTGATGAGGAGGAGGAAGGATCTTCTAATAGCTAAAATAATTAGAATATTGTGGATTTAAAGTTTGAAGGTTTTTGGAGAATTTGGGAGTTTGAGAATTTTTTATTGTGATATTTACTAGAATTTATGGTTTATAGTTCTCTTGAAGTTTTTGGAGAATTTGGGAGTTTGAGTATTTTTTATTGTGATATTTACCAGAATTTATGGTTTTATTGTTCTCTATTCACATAAACCAACTAAAACATTAATTCCGCATGCAAACTTTATCCTTATTTAAAAGATGGTATCGGAAACTCCAAGCCCGAAGGCGGAACGATTTCCGATTCACTTCTGGGTAGAATAAACTCATTCGCATCAGGATTCAATTTAAGTTCTCCAACTTTCAAGTCACTCATGGCTCTAGTCAAGATTTCTTCAGGAGTTTCTCCAGCCTTTTTTTTGAAAGTTTCAGGTCGAAAGTTGGAATCGTTATAACTATTTGCCCTAAAAAGAGGCATTTTTTCAATATTTCCTCTTTTAAGCACCAAAAAACTGACACTTAAGTTGAATAAGTTCTGAGTTGGAACCACTATTCTCTTGTTTTTGATTATGTAGTCATCCCAAAGCACCTCTGCATGCATTAAGTCTAGTAATGCAGTGATTGTCCCTTCAGCTGCGAAAGGAATGTAATGATTGAAGTAAGGATTTAGGTTCATTACTCGATGGCCAAGTTTGAAATCAAGGACTTTATCTGAGAATACTGGGCACCAAGGCAGAGTAGGTGAATAGATCTGACTAGGATTGACAGTTTCCATCTCATCAGCCAATTCATTCTTCGCCGTAGAAGCAAGTTTAGCCAAATTATCAACAACACTTTCACACAAATACTCCGAGTACAAAGTAGCCCAAGGTTCCCTATAAGAAGGTTGTTTACAAACCCAAAGAGCCACCCTTTCCGCTTCCCTAGAAGCAGGTTTTGAGTAATTAAAAAGATCATCAACATTAAAATTCCTCTTATTTTTACTCCAGCAGTTCTCAAGTCTACTCCAAAGTCCAGGGAAGTTTTCAATATAAGACTCTAAAATATGCAAAGCCTGAGCCGAATACTCCCAATCATCAGAAGTTTTCCAATACGCTCCCCACCTAGCCCATCTAAGAGCCGAGACATAATCACGATCATGTTTCAAGTTAAGTCCTATTTCAAGAACTTTAGTTTTTCCAGGAATTTTTATCTTGATCTTGATGCTGCTCATGACTTTATTAACCAGGCCAATTGGTTTATGCACTTTTTGAGAGACTTCTTTTACAGAATAATATTTTTCTTCATGAAAAGTGGCAAGTTTCTGAATATCTGAAATAATTGACTTGGGTTTTTTTATGATTCTTATTTGGACATTAGGGCCTGCATATCCAGCGACTTCTCCTAAATATCCTTGTTTTTCTTTTTTAAGAAGAATAACACGGGACTGCAGAGGGAACTCTTCTTGAATCGATGATGGACTAGCCAAGTCTCTAGGGTGTCCAGGGAGGCGGTTGTGAATAATCAGTTCAAGAGGAGAGAAGTTTTCAGAGTTACTCCATTCGGCCGTGTATTTCCCTTTTAAAGTCTTTTTAATCTGGGATAAAGGGTAGTAATGAACCACGATCCCCAAGACCGGCTTTATTTGAATCCCCTGGGCAAAGAGCAACTGGCTTTCAAGACTTGAACGCACTGACTGTAAGTATTGTTCTTCAGTCATCTCGTAGTACTCAAGGTCCTTCGCAGTCAACTTCGGGTAAACTTCAGTCTCTGTTGAAAGACCCATCACAAGACCGTACTCTGCATTCGGGTACTCGAAGAAAAAGGTCTTGTTGTAAAGAGTGTCGCAGGCTTGCTTAAATGACATCTCACTTCTTTGGAACTCTAAAATTATTGACTCTCTTGATGAACTTCCTTGGAATTTGTTTACACCCACTGCACGTAAATTGTGGATGAATGGAACTGAATTTAGATTTGGGAAACCTGGAAGAGTTTCTGAAGTTCCTTGGATTAATAAGGGCAAGAAACTTGAGTCTTGTGAGTAGGTTAATAATTCTTCTTTTATACGGCAGTCGAAATCTGGGAATAGCGATGGGATTAAACTGGCTACGAAGAGGACTGGTTCTCGTGGGTTGTATTCTATAAGCAGATCACCTCCAACTGCATTATTTTCAAAAGATTCTGTAAAGTTACGTGTTTTTCTCATAATTTCTTCATAAGGAACGAATGGAACTTTTATTTTCAGTGATTCCCACCCTATCTTTGCACACATAGGGTCATATTCAATGCCTGGCTTTTCTGGAAAGAATGAAACTAGTTCTGGGTCTTCCATTAAAAGAGCGTAAGGTTTAGGTAGCAAAGTTTTAGAGCCAGGCGGTATAACTCCTAAGAGTTGTTCAAGTGCCATGAAGGGTTCTCTTCTTTCAAATTGAATATTAGGTATCTGAAAGTTAACAAAATCCGAAATCATAGGAGCATAATGAAAAGGGTAAAACCACTGCCAATCACTCGCTCCTTTAAAATAATAATTCATAACCCACTGCAGCCCTTCCATATACTTAAAAACCATCTGCGCGACACGATCATTGCTATTCTCCAAATCAAGTCCTAAAACAAACGAATAATAAAACTTTTTCAAATGTTCCATTCCCCGTTTCAAATAAACCTCTAAAGTTTCCTTTAAACTTTTAGTAGCAGCTGATTCATTATGAACTTCATTCGTCTCTTCCTTAGTCTCCTCTTCACTTTTCTTGGCATTTGCAATGATTTCCTTAATATTTAAAGTTTTACTAGTGGGGACAATAGGAGTCTCTGCCTTTCTTCCTCCAGTGGACCTGATGCGAGTAGACAAAATTTCAGCTTCATATTTTGGAAACTCGACAATAAACGAGTGAAGAGCAGGCCAAATGATTCTTCCAGCATCAGACAAATACCCGATTTTCGCCCAATTAGCTTTATAAAGCTGAAACAACTTATCAATTGCGCCTTCATTTATTTCAAACGTGGGGAGTCTAGGAATAAAATCATTTCCCACAAAGAGCATTAAAACAACAAAGTCATCAATGAGCTTCTCAAGGTCAATTCCCGAAATACTCTGAAATTCAAGAGACAAGTAATCACGAAGAAGGTTCACAAAAAGGACTTCGAACTTCGGCAAGTCAGTCATGTTCTTTCGAGGCGGCAAAGACCGAACAGAGCCGATTTGGACTTCTTCTCTTAAAATGACTGTGAAAGGCTCATGAGTGATCAAAGCAAGTAAAATCAAATCAGCGTCAAGGCCGTAAATACAATGCCGGGTGTTAGGAGAATGACGGTTGTTCCTAATATAAGTCATTATTTTATGTTCCCCTTCACCTGGAACATTACTTCCACTAAAAACGACCTTAATTTTCTTCCAGTTTTCATCATTCGCCATCTTCCACCGAATAAAACAAACAATGTAATGATTCAAGTCTTTCATGAAATTCGTTCCAGGAGAGATATTGCAAGAATCAAACCAGTCATCAACAACTTGTTTTCCACTTTTTCTTTCCTTTGCAATAAATTCTTGAACTTCATGAATAAACTTATACCGTCTCTCTCTTTGGTTGTTCATTTTCGCTCTAGGAGCCACTCCGTCTAAAGAGAGGTAAAAGAGTTTTTTGGGTTTTACTATTTGAAATAGCATCTCGATGTAAGCGAAGGCCTTTCGAAGCATCTCGTGAATCTCGCTGGCTGAGGAGAGATGAGGAATCAAGTGACTCAAGGTATTCGAATGAGAAGATGAGTGAATGATTCCGTTCATATCCAGGTATAAGTTGTCGATCTCGGGGATATTCGAGATTGGCTGACCTATCAAAGGATATCTCTCTGACAGCCATCGGTAAAATTTTGGGATTCCCATTTGTTTATTATGTGGCAGATGAAATTTTATTGATAGTCAAGGCAAAGAGAGTTATTTTAAAGGATTAATTCGCCCAAGTGAATAAATTCGCACATTTTAAGTGAGAGGTCTCGTTGGTTGACTTAAGACAGACATAACAGTAGGACTCGCTACAGTTAATACATTTGAATAAGAAGCAAAAAGGGTCTCTATATGTAAGAACTCCACATTTTACGCAGAATATTCGATTACTTGAATTGACTGATACACAACTTTTATTGTGCTCAGGACTTTTACATACTATGCAAATTCGGTAATCCCCATGCGTGTTGCAAACTAAAGTCTTTTCCCTTCGACTCATCGTGATCCCGTCAGTTGGACAGCTGAGCATGTAAAGCTCTTCGAAGCCCTCAGGTTTCGAAGAAAACAGGCGGAAACCTAAACAATTTAAACAATCATAATTTTTCGCTTTGCATTCTAAACAAAATTTATGATTGCATTTTCCATTCAAACTAGCCAGTGGAAATTTTTTATTACAACTGACACAAATGAACATTGATTCAAGATCTGCTAAGTTTTTTGAACAACAACTGCAGAGATAGTTGGAAGACGCGAGGCACTCTGGGTGAATCTTGGCTTTACATTCACATTCGATGAAATTTGAATGTTTTTTACATGAGAAGCAAAGTGTTTCTTGTGATTCTGTTTGAGAAGGAGGTGGGATTAATGGACTGTTACAACTGGATAAGTGAGACTCTAAGAATTTGCAGAGATTTATAAAATCTTCACGGTCTTCTGGGACTATTCGGAGCATTTTACTGATTAAGTCTTGGAAGAA
This sequence comes from Stentor roeselii, assembly GCA_006503475.1. Classification (NCBI taxonomy): domain Eukaryota; phylum Ciliophora; class Heterotrichea; order Heterotrichida; family Stentoridae; genus Stentor; species Stentor roeselii. Next base: position 75,982 of record RSEH01000209.1, on the reverse strand, counting down.
AGGGTTTTTTATCTGGAAAAGGACGTCTTTGATTCCTTGCTCAAGGTTTCTTAGGTCGAGAAGCTTGTTGGGCTTTTCTAGAGTGATTAAATAGTAAAAAGTCACTCCTAGTGACCAGACATCGGACTTGAGTGGCGAATAGTTAACTCGAGGCTCTCCTACTCCTCCTCGATATTGCATGAAATGGTAACTTACTTCGGGGCTCATGTAGTAATGACTACCGATCAAAGTCACTTCTGTTTCTCGTTTTACGGTTGATGATCCGAGATCTCCGATTATTAGTTCATTTTCGTCGGATATAAAAATGTTTTCAGCTTTTATGTCGCGATGGACTAACTTTTTTTCTTGAAGGACTTTGAAAGCTTTTAGAAGTCTTAGAAAATGAGTCATTAGTTCGTGCTCAGTAAAGTACCTATTCTGTTTTTTCCTTATAATAATCTCTCGTTCAAGATCCCCCTTAGCATAAAACTCAGTGATAATCATAACCCGTTCAACTTCATTCGAAAGAGAATACTCATTATCAGAAGGAATCAAATTAAAGTCAATAATCTTCAAGAAGTACTCATGTTGATTCAAGCTAAAAAGAACCATAATTTCATTGAACATATACTTCAAATCTTCAATGTCCTGCACTTTCAAGTACTTAATACAAACAAGCTTATTCGTCTGGATATCAAAGCATTTGCAGACTTCAACAGCCTGAAGTTTATAAAGCGATTCCAAAAATTGATACCTTTGGTTCATGTCTACAATTATAGTCTATATAATCATTTTAATTTAAAACTATTCTGAATTCTCGATAATGGCCTCTGAGTCAAAGGCTTCGCCGATATCGTCATTCCAAAGTTACTAAAAGACTCAAACCTCTGCAAAGACCTACTCGGTCTTGCAAGTTTCAACAAAGGACACAATTTCGAAGATTCCGTCTCAAGATTCACAAACTTCTGAAAATCTGAGAATTTTGAAAGATTTTCAGGTTGAATGATAAGATCTTGACTTTCTTCAACACTTTTCCTTGTATTGTTCGGGTTATTCCAAACTTCTTTTCCCTGAATGGCGCATTCAAGTCCTCGTTTCGGAAGGATTTTAGTTGAAAAGGTCCTTTCAATGGAAAAAATCGATGATTCTGAGTTGAAAGTTCGGGCAGTTCTCGCAGTTCCTGGCCGAGAAGTTTTAAAATCAGAAGATTTCGGGCGGAAGATAGACTCAGATATGCCAGGGTTGAATTTTTGATCAATAAAGTCTTTTTTCTCAGGAATGCTTTGAAGGGCGAGAGTTGAAATCACTTCTTGATGTTTTCCTTTTATTGGCCCGGATTTAGAGACTTGTTCGAAGTTTTTTGTGTAGAATTCAAAGGTTTTTGTGTTTTGGGTGTCTTTTGGAAGAGATTTCTCGCTTATACTTTTTATTTGCATCATGTGAGGACTGAACTTTTGAAGGGATGAGTTCTGCTCTGAACGGCTTAGAGGAAAAATGTAATGAGAAAGGGTTTTTGGATTTGAAAAACGTGAAACTGCTGAAGATGGACGGGGTTTGGCGGAATCGATTTGAGTAATTTTTAGACTTGAGGATAGTGAGGATTGAGCCATGTTAAGTTTATTAGTTTATTGATATTGTGATTTATTTTAAAGGGATTATTAAAGATTTGAGTGATTTTTAGAGTTGAGGATAGTGAAGATTGAGGCATGTTAAGTTTATTGAAATTGTGATTTATTTTTAAGGGATTATTAAAGATTTGAGTGATTTTTAGAGTTGAGGATAGTGAAGATTGAGCCATGTTAAGTTTATTAGTTTATTGAAATTGTGATTTATTTTAAAGGGATTATTAAAGTTTTGATGAAGATTTTTCAAGATATTGATTTTTTTTAAATTTATGAAAATATTATGAAAGTGAAGAAAAATTAGATAAATTCGCTGTTTTATATGGAGAATTATTTAAATTACACTTCTTCTTTCAACCTTCTTTCAAAATCACTCATTTTTCCTTCTAAATCTTTTTTGTTTTCTTGAAGCTGGTTGAGTCTTGCTCTGATTTCATTCAAACTATTCTTCACATTTCCACTGTTGTTGATTCCTCGGTCTCTGAATGTCGGAGGTGTTTGTGGGTCGTTGTTATTTTCAACGACGACAGGAGAAGCAGACCTGATAGGCTGAGGATCAAACAACTTAAGCAGTTCACTCGAAGACTTAGAAGTCCTAAGCCTGAGTTCAGGACTAGAATCTTTTTTATTTCTTTTGTCATCAACAAGTGAGATATCAGGACTGGCTAAAGTAATCGATTCACAAGAAAAGTCATTTTTATATCGATAAGAAAATCCTTCATTTCTTTCCTTTAACCTCTCATTTTCCACAATAACTCTTTGAAACCTCTCAAGTAAAACATCGTGTTTTTCAGCTTTTTCCTGGTAAACTTCACATTGTTTTGAAAGTTTCGCCATGGTTTTTTCAAGTTCTTCAATAGTCCCAACAAGCATTTTATGTTCATTATGAAGCTCTTTCACGAACCCTTCAGCGATTTTCCTTTTCTCAGCTTCTTGGGTAAGTGAATAATAACACTGTTGTTTAAATTTCTTCATATCTTCAAAGGCATTTCTAAAGTACTGATTTTCCTTCTGAATCTTCAAGATACTCGAGTCATCAACTCCATTTTGAAGCGTTTTAATCTGCATGTCTTTATTTTCCAAGATATTTCTAAGATTTTCAATTTCTTTAACCTTAGGCTCGATATTTTCCTTGTTCATTTGTTGACTTCTTCTGTACTTTTTACTTGGTTCTAAAGTTTTCCCAATAGCGATGACTGAAGAGTTAAAAGAAAAAATATTCCTAATTCCTCTTTTTTCCAATAGTTTTACCTGATTAATCCCTGTGCGTTGGTCGAAGTCGCCAAGTCCCAATTCACCTTCCGTATTATTTCCCCAAGAATGGACTTTTCCCGAGTGGTCCACTGCAAGACCGAGACCTGAAGAGAGGCTTAATTGAATAAAATCGCCTTGAACTACTAGTTTTGGTGAAAGCCACTCACCGAATAGTCCAGTTCCCCAAATGTAAAGACTTCCATCGCAGGAGACTGCTGCTGAATGTGACCCGGCAGCAGTTATTCGGAACTTCTGACCGTCTGTTTTTACTTTTACTGGAATGTTTGCGTTTTTCTTGCTTCCGATACCTAGTTGCCCGTTTAAGTTACTTCCGAAGGCCCATATGTCCTGGTTTTCGTCTATCATTAAGCAGTGCTGGTCACCTGCTGATACGGATTTTATGGATTCGACGTTTATTTTTATTGGTGATAAGCGAATTGTAAAGGTCGGGCATGGGTGGGCCTTGGATGAAACACGCTTTGAGTCGGATTCTGAAAGGGGGGTGGAATAGTCGCAGCCCCAGAAGAATACACCTGTTGTTGTCAAACAGATGGTTTGTCTTAGACCGCATGATACTTGTAACGCTTTTGATAGGGGTAGTTTCTCAGGTAATACTACGTCTTTGATATCGCCTAAACCTAGAACACCGAAATCACCTTTGCCCCAGGAATAGGCATTACCGGCCATAGTCAGCAGAACAGAATGATTAAGTCCAGATGAGACCGCCACAATTTTCTGAGAACTCAATTGAGGAAACAGCGGAGTATTCAAACTCATCGAGGAGAACAAGTCTCCTTGTTCTGATAAGAAATAAGCCGAGCACAGTGTCGAAGACACTGAAACAACTCGAATAGGAACAGTGAGATATCTCGGTGCACATTGACGTGATAAAAAAATTTCCTTATCAATGTGTCGATGGTCTCCCCAGTAATAAACTTCCGTTTTCACAGGCATCTAACGTTTATATTCAAATATGAATTTCATCGAAATTAATAATGAATCGATACAAGTTTCAGAGCAGGACTGAAAAACTGCAAGAAACTGATGTTCGAGTCGCGCATGAACTTCGAGTCGAAAATTCCAGAAGCATTTCAGACATCCTGACCCTAGACCCTGACACATCAACCAGCTTTAAAGAGGTGAAAAAAACTCTTTATCCACTAAGTGCGTCATTACCTCTGCTTATTTTTAACTTAGAAGAAGTGGTGAAAGTTTGTCTTAAAAACCTTCCTCATTGTCCTATCTCAGTCCTTGAAATTCTCCCTGCCCTTGCTCGAGAAGTAAGACAAGAACTCGGCCCTTTTATCTTTGAAATCCTTCAAAACTTAACCAATCTCTGCATTGAAAACTCTTTACTCGAACGTATCTTTTCTTGTATTTCTGTTTGTTTGAAGTACTCAATTAAAAGTCTGAATTTAGAAGAAATTCTTAAAGCTTCAATTCCTTTACTTTGTCATCAAGACTCAGGTGCTCGTCATTTGGCAAGTCAAAGTTTTGCTTTTATTTCTAGAAAAGATTTGAAGTTTTTAGAAAGACTTACAGAGATGATTGGTGATGATGCCTGGGAATTATGCAAGTTTACGATTAACCAGTTTTATGTGGTGGATGTTTTGAGACTCAGCTGGAATCACCCTGAACTCGCGAAAAAAGTCCATTTGAACCTGGCTTATGACAGAAAATTTGAAAGAGAGGTCTGGGAGAGCATCTGTGAGAAGAAAGGATGGAATGTTTTAAGGGATTGGGCTGTTTTGTGCAATGGAAGCACTTTTCCTAAATCTTTTCTGCCACTTGTTAAAGAAATTTGTAGAGAAGAGAAACTTGGAGAGGTTATGAGCTATTTCGTGAAGTATCATCAAGAATGCAGGGATCTTATTGAATGGCTTTTTGGACTTGATAATCGATTTCAATGCTTAAAAATAGTCTCTGGGTACCAAGATGATCATCCTGAAGAGACTCTTCACGAATTTTTACAGAAAAATTCTTATAAAAACAAACTACAATTCATCGATTTTTCTAATTATTCAGAGATTTTATTTGAAATTTTAGATGAGAATTTGGAAAATAACTCGAAAGAAGTATTTTATCTTACTTTGTTCATCTTTCAAAATCACTCCTGCAGATCAGGAATAATAAAAAATATCGAAAAAGTGCTGAAAGTTTCTTTAGACCCTGAAGAAGTTTGGCTGGGTTTGAAAGTTTTTCAATTAACTCTAAACCAAGGGTGTCCTGAGGTGCAAATAGAAGATGATTTCATTTTAAGAGAACTTGGAGTCATTAAAAAGCAAGTCAAAGAACTAGTCGGTGAACAGCTTTGGACTGCATCTCTTTTATTTCCTTTGAAAAATGAAGAAAATTTGATTCCTGATAAAAAATATCTGCTTCATCCAACTTTAAGAGTACCTGCTTGTAAAATTTTGAGTAGTTCGAGCCAGCTTTTCAAGCTGGCCTGGGAAATCGTGAAAGAACCTGCAAGTCTTCAGAATGAAAAAAATAAAATCACTGACCTTAAAAGACTAGAGCATTATTTTGATGAGGACCCTGAAGGATTATGTTACTTTTTGATTGGGCTTTATTGGGAAAGGTTCTCTACTTTATGGCCTCATATTACTTCGAGTTTAACTCTTCTGAGTAAAAAGTTTCCTGATGTGCTTTGGTCAGTACTGGGTAGTCTCTTATTAAGTCCGGCGGAACCGCCGATGTACCCTGAGTATTATTTGAAGTTTAGCCAAATGCGTGACTGGACACCATGCGATTACTTTTACCGAAACTTGCTTGAAGCCTTGGCTTCAAGCCCCATTCTGATAACCCAAGAAATAATTCCAATAACCGAACTTTTCATCACTTTTTTCAATACTGAGTACCTCGGTTCATCCTGGTTCCCTCTATTTCCACTTCTCCCTGAAATTCAAGGTTCAACCCCAAAGCCAACAATAAAACTCTTAAGTTTTCTAAAAGTATTATCTCAAGGTAAAAGTTTGAAAACCTTGAAAACCCATGAATCAGGAATTTTCCTAAAAAAAGTCGCTCTTTCGCTTCTAACTGATAAAAATGAAGAAATACGAAAACTAAGTCTTGAAGTCTTGATTCAGTTCAAAGAAACCGAAGCCCAATGCAAAAAGTTCTTAAGAAGCCTTGCAAAAGATGAAGGTTTCAAAGATTCACTTTTAAGTCAAATAGGAGGACCTGCAGCTGTCGCTTTATGTGCAGCTCGAGTTTTCCACAAGTCACAACACACAACAAGTGCTTTAAACTTCATTTTAAACTCACATCAAGGAAATTTCATCCTGGAGCTGTTACCTGTGGCCTTGACTCGTACAGAAGTAATAAAACTCTTTAACCGTAGTACAAGTTTCATTGGAAATTTCCTAAGAACATTAAAAAACGTGATAAAACATTGTTTACAGCTATTTCCTGACCTTTTCGAACTAGGAGAGTCTCTTTTAGTCATTCACAACACAAGTGACTCACGAGAGTTAAAAGGTAAGACCCTTGACTGCCTCTGCCAACTAATGACCCGATTTGAATTCCCATCAAATTTCCTCGAACATGTTTTAACCTCTCTTCAAATCCTATCATCCTCTCACTTCCGACCAAAAGTCTTCAAACTGGTTCAATCAATAGTTTCCAACTACCCATCATCGACTTCTCTCGACCAAATAAAAACTTACCTCCTTTCATTGCTAACCAACCCTGAAGCCTCCGTAATTCACCGAGTACTTGAAAGTCTCAGCAAATTCGTATTACCTTGCACAAGTGAAACAATTTCATTACTTTTAGAAGCTTTCTCTAAAGTCTCCTGCAGCCCTTCTTTCCTCTCAGTAGTTTCCAACCTGCAGGCAACGAACGAAGTGACTCCTTTGGCCGTCAAGTTGATAAAACCTGCGATCGTAAAACAAGAAGTAAGAGAACTGCTTAAAAAGTGGGTCTCGCTTTGCGAGCCCCGGCCTGTTGAGGACCTTTCTAGAGTCGTTATGAAAAATGAGGACTTTGTGCCGATACTTGCCTGCGCCTTAGACGAGCCTGATAAAAACGTGCTGGAAAAGCTATCAGCGACACGACGAAAGGGCCTGATCACTGAAAAATGTTATGAAAGTCAGTTAGAAGCTCTACATCTAATGAAGACTGAATCTTTTAATGAGCCGAAAGCAGTTGTTTCGTGTTTGACTCACTTTGTTATTTCTTCTGAACTTGGAATTAGAACTGCTGCAGGGAATGCATTTGTCAGCTTTTCAAATCTAAATGGATTGGAAGATGTTCTTTCTAATTGCTTGAAAAGATGCAGAGATGAAGAACAGGTCAGGTCTGTTTTAAATGTTTGGAATAAATTAGCAGGTCCTTTGTCTAATGTCCAGGCAGACCTCAGCGCGATTTTAAACTTTGGTCATCTTCAGATACATCGAAGGATCCGTTCATTGACGAACAGCACTGAAGCGCCTGTTCCTCTGATAAAAAAACTGATAATTCCTTTGCTTATCTTTTACATGTTTAAGTCTTCAAGTAAGTCAAGTTACCAGCACAACTTTACACATGCTTTAAGCACTTTGATTGCGGATTATTCGTCGAAACTCTCCTGGCATGATTTTTACAAACTTCTTAAAAATCTTATGAATCAATTTGATAATGATGAACATTTGGTTACCAAGGCTATTGCAAATATGTTGGTTTCTTATTCACCTCCTGATGAAAGGTCTTGTCAGACTTTGTACTCCAAAGTCATGCCTAAGCTGAGAAAGAGAATTATTGACAAAAAGGATAAAAGAAGACCTGTTGTAAGGAAATATGTTGTCGCTGGTTTGTTTAAAATTATCAGTTTGCAGTCGAAAGGGACTAAAAATATTGAAACTGCAAAATTGCTGTTAATTCTTTGTAATGAATTTAAAAAGAAAGAAGATGAAACTCGAGAATCTGTCTTGAAAGCTGTGCTTGAGTTGTTGAAAGTTGGGTGTAAACAGGAACTTTTGTTGAAAGAGTTTAATCATAGCTTAGATCCTGAACTTTTTGCTTTGTTTTTAACACGTGTGCTGAAAACTGACTCGATTCAGGTGACTAAACAGATGTTACCGGTTATTCATCAGGTACTTTTAGAGTATGAACAGTATTCGACTTATTATCATTTATCGAAAAATATTGATCCTGGACTTATTCCTGAACTTCTGGCTTCTACTAGAACTTTGCAGTTCGTTGCACAAGGGTTGTCAGAAAACAAACAAGTCACTCCAGAAGACCATATAAGTCTCGGACTTTCTCTCATTTCTCACCGACCAACACAAAAAACCCATCAAGAAAACCAAGAAACCCCTAAAAACCAAAACTTTTTAATCCAACCTGGAGCAGCAAGCGGGTCCAGACCACGCACAAATCCAAAAGAAACCACTTCAAAAGCACATAAAATCTTCGGAATGCGACTTGTGAAACAAGGAGTTCAAAAATCAGTAGAAATCGATCCAGAAATTTCAAACAAGTGCAAAGAAGCAGCCTTGGAATGTCTTGATCTTGACTCAGACGAGGCAGTGATTGGAGCGCTTGACGTGCTGAAAGTTTTGGGAAGTTCTCAAGAAGTGCCTAAGATTGTTTCGGTTGCTGAAAGGGCTGGAGAAGAAGTCACAATTCATGCACTTAAAACACTTTGCGCTCTTATTAAACATTCAACTGATGCTGAAAAAATCTGTAGGCCTGTTCTTAGTCAAGTTATTTTTTGTTTGCAGAATCCGGAGATGCAAGGCTCATCTCTAAAACTGTTAAAACTTTTCATCAGTCTAAAAGTGATGGACGAGTTAATCTACGACGCAATCGAAGAACTTCCAAGGATAATCCTTTCAAGTGCGACACTAACAAGTCAAGTCTGCAACCTTTACATCCAATTCCTTCTAACCTATCCATTATCCGAAAAACGTAAAGACTTCCACCTGGACTTCCTGGTAAAAAACATCGGTTGTTTAAGTTCTTCCGCAAATGAAGTGATTCTTCAGGCAGTTCACATAATTTTAGACAAACTTCCCTTCGACGCTTTAAAAGAATACTACGATTTTCTCCTCCTAACCCTGATCACAGCTCTTTGCAACGAGGAAATCGAAGAATACCGAAAAAAATACTTAGAACTCAGTCTAAAAACAGTAAAAATCAACCAAAATTCCTCAGTCTTCATAAAAATCATTGAATGGGCAGGAAGTAACCAAAAAGCTCTTCATCTTGGATGCCTTCGTTTTTTATCTTCCTGCATTTCAGAAGGTCTTCTCGAGTCACAAATAAAATCCTCTGAAATTCTCTCAAAAGTGAAAAAATCAGAAGCTTCTCTTGTGAGTCTTTCTTTTCTATCAGCCTGGCAGATGAGATTCGGAGGAGTTTACTCAGAAGTCTTAGACTTCACTCAAAAAGTCCTGGAAAAAGGAGAAAATTTGAATGAAAATACTTTAGAATGGCTTCAGTCTTGTCCTGATGAACTCCTCGCTGCTACTTTGCAAGCTGTTCAGAATAACACCTTGACAAGAGGAGTTTTTAACATTGTTTCAAAGGCTTCAGGGACTCGGGCTTCTCGAAAGGTTTCTGCTGTTTGTAGAAAGCTTTTTGGAAGAGGATTGGAGGATGAAAGAGTTTTGAATCTGTTGAAGGGACTGCTTGTTATTGTGAATAACTCGGAATTTGATAGAACTGCCTTGATTAAAACTCTTTTAGTATTTAGCTCGTGTCAGGCAATTGAGATTAAGGAAGTCTTGCAGGAAATTTTTAAAGAACTTCATGTTGGACGCTCGCAGGAAGAGTTTTTGAAGGAATACTCAAATGTTAAAGAGGAAAGAGGAAAAGTTAAATTAGAGAAAAAAGTTAAACGTAAGTTGAGGATGGTTAGTCAACCTGAACTTGCTGCGAAGTTGAAGGAAAAGAAGAATAAGAAGAAAAAACTATTGAAAAAGAAAAAAATTGAGAGGGTTAGGAATTAGATAGGTAATTGCATGATTTGGAATTCAATTAAAAATGATAAAGTAAATCCATTTTAAATCATTATAAATAAACCTCCAAAAATGAGATCATTAACAAATCATACAAAAATAACCTCCAATCCTCAAAATAACCCCTCTCAACCAACAACTAAATTCCAAAACCCTACGAATATTAAATTTTTCTATTAAAGGACACCTACTTTCTTCCTCCCCTTCGTTTTCCTCTTCTTCCCCTGACATTCTCTTCAACCTGTGCAGGTCTAGGTCCTTGATCAACAAAGATTCCAAAGCTTTCCACCCTTTCTACCGCAGCCGGTGCAGGGAAATCGACAGGATTAAGTGCGACGTCATTTCCCTTATTTTCACCAGCATCTTCTTTCTTTTTATTGCTTTCTTTAACCTCCTCCCTAGTATCAAGTTTTTCCCAATGATTTTTCATTTCATTAAGTTTCAAGATGGACTCTTTGATTTCTTGCCCGGAATGAGGAACTTTAAGTCCATGTAAAGAAAAGAAATTAAGCAAGTCGATAGGATGAGTGATTCCTTCAGGTTTTCTTACCTTTTTCCTTCCTTTTTTCTCTTTTTTCGTAACAGCGCCGAACCATTGTTCTGACTCTTTAGCTCCGGCGTCAACTTTATTAGGCAAATAATCATTTTTCTCAGAATTTCCACTTTCTTTCCTTTCCTCTTCACCTTTAGGAACGTATTTGTTAAGATAGGCGACAAAAGCGTCACAAGACAAAATTTCATTCGCATAAGGATGAGGCTTATTTTCTTCTTCAAGTTTTGCCCTTTCTTCATCTTTTTTCCTTCTTTCCTCCTGATCAACGAGTCTTTGTTTCATTTTCGTCATCCATTCAATCTGTTTAATTTCCGACTGTTGTTTTTTATAAGCCTGTCTTTTTTCCCTCATATCATCAAAGAGTTTTTTCCTTTCAGCTTCAAATTCTTCGATTTCCTTATCAATTGCTTCTCTTTCCTTCTTCATTTGAGGAATTTCAGTGTCTCTCTGGTCTTTAGAACTTTTAATCTTCGCATGTGTGTCGTCGATCACTGCGTTGGTGTCGTCAATTTCAAGGCTTATTGCTTCAATTTGCTTTTTTAAGACTTCTTGCTTTGCTTTGTTGTCGTCAATCATCTTGGCCCGGGTGTTGTGCGAATCGATGAGTGGAAGAGAGATCTGGAGTTCAGAAAGTTCAAAAATTAACTTTTTTTCTTCTTGAAGGGTCAGAGAAGTTGTCTCGATGCGTTTCTGGATCTCGTCGATTTTGTTTTGGGTCTTTTGAACGTCGAATATCTTGATTTTAGGACGGATTCTTTTTTGTTCATCGATCATTTCGAAGAATGAGTGCTTTAAGGTGCTTAGCTCGTCTCGGAGCTTGCCTCTTGCTGCAAATTTTTCTTTGCGACTTGTTACTTTGGAGTCGATGAAGTCTTTCACTGAAAGGTCTTGGTTTTCCATTTTTCCTCCTTGGATTTTGACTTTGATCTGATCATTCACCCCCTTCTTCTTATCCCTTAGTTTAGAAATCTTTGCCTCAACGTTCTTTACCTCTCTTTCAAACCGGTCTTCATCAGGTTGAGGAAGTCTTTCAGTTTTAGACGGAAGAGGTGGGATGACGGTGTCCAGAGTAATTTTTTCACGAGGTCGTGTTTCCCTAGACTCCTTTTGATCAGACATTTATATGAATGGTTTCCATTTCGTGGTGAATTTTTGTGTTGGTCCGAGATTTACTACTTATTTTTAGTATATATAAAGTCACGGATCTTCTGAATAGCAACTTTTCTCTTTTCCTCTAAACCAGCATCAAGCTCTAACAGTTCTTTTTCCATCGCACTTCTCATCTGGTTGACCAGCTGGTCAATAATTTGCCCTGCTCCCATTTTCTGTATTTCATCGATTTCATCAAGGTACTTTTTCTTGATTTCCATTGTTTTTTCAATCTTTTCCATCACCGACTTTTCCATGATTTCTTCCAGTTCCTTCTCAAAAGCCTCAGCTTCTTTCGTGATACTCAACCCTGCGGATTTATCACATTCGCCTTCTGAGCTTCTTCTTTTATGCTGAACATTTAAAGACTGTTTAAGTTTAGGAAGTTTATTTTTCGGCTCAGCGCTGATATTCCTTGTTTTTCGACTGTTAAAGCGATTCATAAAAGAAAGGTTTTGATTTTGCAGGTCCATTGAAACCTGTCTGGTGACCATGCGAGTTTCATTTTCATTTTTTTTGATTGTCTGGTCAGCCTGTCGTTTTTCTATCAAAGTGGGTTGAGCAGGTCTTGGAGGTGATTCTTCTTCTTTGCTTTTAAGAAGCAGGTTGTTTTGCTTTTGAAGGATTTCGATCATGCGGTCCTGGTAGTATTTGAACTTCAGGTCGTTGATGGACTCGTAAAACTCGATTGCTTGCTAAGTGGAACATACGGAGTACAGCTCGAGTAATGACCGGAGAGACTCGATTGAGCATTCGACGTCGACGCTTATTTCAAGTCGAAGCACCCGATCTGCGAAGTCCACTGGAAGTGGCGTGACTGAGGTCAGAGGGCATTTTTTTTTCATGATTAACTATTAAGTCGTTGGTAGATGTAAAGTGAAGTACTTCCCCAGGACATTTCTATTGAAGACTCTCGCCACTTTGTAAAACCTTTCAAGTCAACTGGCTTTAAAAGGATCAAAAAACTTCCTGGCTTTAATGAAGTGCTTTGAAGGGATAGATGATTGTTTAGAGACTCGGGAAAACACAGGTTTGCACAGTACACAACGTCTCCTGAAGACCAGTCTGTTGATAGCAAATCGCCGTGAATCAGGGAAATTAATGACCCTTGGGATAACTTTGATAGGTTTGACCTGCACTGTTGGTAAAGGGACTCCAGGTACTCAACTCCTGAAAGTTCGAATGATGGAAAAACTAACGACAATGTCGCTAAAAGCTTTCCTGTTCCACATCCCAGGTCCCAAACTCGCGCATTGGCCTGCACTGGCAGGCTTTGAAAAACAGGAATAATTGGCAGAAATTCAACTTCTCCATAAGTAAACTCTGGCTTATTCATCACTTCTTCTGACTTCCTCTCCTTTAAAGACAACTCATATCCTAGGTCATTTTGAAAAATCTCTTGAAACTGTGACTTGAGCTTTAAAATCTCAGCAGATATCAGGTCTTTTTCTTGATAGTTGTTTATAGTTAGTGAAACTGGCCCAGGGTGTAAGGGCGTTAATTTTAAGAAAAGCTTTTCAGCGGGTTTTCCGAGATCTGAAGGGTTTATGCAGTATCTGGAGAGAGGATCTGGGGATTGGTGAAGATTTGAGTCGCTTGGATAGGCCAAGGGGCAGACCTGGTCAATTAAACTTTTGATTTGGTCTGTTTTGTCGAGTTCGTGGCTTAGGTAAGAGTCAAGTGATTCGATGTTGTTGGATTCAGGATAACGGTCTTCAAAGCTGAAACATATTTCTACTGATGATGGGAATAGAAGAATTTCTAGTCTTTTGCATTCAGGATCGATTGAATGAAAAAAATATGAGGGTGACTGAAGGGTTAGGGATTGAGTTGAATGGAGTTCTTGGAGGATAGGGGCTGGGTGGCTTGTGTATGTTAGATTAAAGTGAGAATGATCGCCTTTGCTGGTTTTTATACCGATGAAAGAGGTTGGGCTGTGTTGTTCTGGGTAGATGTAAAGGACTACTTGATTTTTTCCTGTTTTTCTTAGCTTTGTTTTGCCTTTGTGTTAAGTACATGTTTTAATCAATTCTTCGGAATCGGAAAAAGAGAGGTCAATATATGTAAATCTTTCTGATTCAACTCTAAGTTTAACTCACTTGAATGTTAATAAATTACCTTGAGGTGAATCAATTTTATATATCAAATGTTTCATCTCGTTGAAAAATCCCTCAATTTTTAGTGAAGATTCTATTTCATCCATTAATATTTTAAATAATGAATCTTTTAGGTAAATTTATGAAATCTAATAATCTTATATCTAACTAAACTCTTGCTTTCAAGAGTCCTTTCATTTTATTGACCTCCATCGCAATAACTTTTGGATCTAACTCAACATTCCTTATCCTCACTTCATTCCCAATCACTTCTCCAGCTTCCTCATAATCCAATTTTCCAGCGTTAAAAACTTGATTTTCAAAAGAAGGACCTCCAATAATAGAACCGATAGCTTTCGCTAATTCAATCACTCTATTATTTATATTTTCACTTCCGATTATGATATCTTCTCTATGTTCACTAAGAGCTTTATAAATCCCATTGAAACCTCCAGCAGTTTCATATAATGTCGGTTTTTTTCCTAATTCTAAAAGGATGCCATCCCAAAGTTTAATTCTTTCCTGAATCGCTTCTAATGCTGATTCTAAAACAATATTCCATTTCTGAGAGTCATTTCCACATATTCTACACAATAATTTCATAGACATAGGCCCATGCTCATCACCATCCAGGGTTACATGTCGATCCAAATATTTTTTAAATTTTTCTGCTTTTATATTATTTTTATCGATTTCTTTAATAATCGAAGTAAACATTTCAGGAATTGGGTCTTCTCTACCGAATATGAAAAAAGATGTCACTTGTTCAATATTTCCCATAGTTGAAATTTCGAGGTTTTTTCTAGTGAACTCAAAAGTTGATTTTGAAATAATTTTTGAATAGTCCTTAATGTTCTGCTTAATGGCTGGTCCAAAAGCTATATCTTGTTTCAGGTCTTTTATGAGCCGTTCAATCGGTTCTGAAAATCCTCCAAGTTCTGCCATAGCTTCCAAGTACAGCTCATAATGAGATATGGAGCTGTCTGAGCAAATACTAAGGTCATCACTTTCTTCAGCAAGAACTATTGAGTTCACAAAATAAGTAGAAATTCGGTCATTACACGGCACCCAAGGAATTTTTGTTCCAGTTAATTTCAGCTGCATGGATTTTAGTAATGACATAAAGTCCCAGACTGCAAAAATGTGATTTTTCATGAAAACCTTTGTATCTGGGATGGATTTGACAGACTGGTATAGTCTATGATTCAAGAGAAGGTCTCTTGAAGGCTTTATTTGTTGAAGAACTTTAGCCAAGTGTTCCATTTATATTGATTTCCAATAAGATTAAATCAAGGTGATGAATTTGAATGAAATAAGTGCTTTGTGAATTATAAACTCACATATATTTTCATAGGCAATTATATAAGATTCTTTTGAATGAAGAAAATATAGAGATCGAAAATCGATTAAGCAAGGTCATTATAGAAAATTCGGAAGTTTCTATAATTTAATTCAACCTACTTGCCTATATACTCAAGATAATCAAAAAGATTAGACAGGTGAATCCATTAATTATAGAACCTTATAATATTCTTAAAGTTTTTTGTGATTAGCTAATTAGATTATTCAACATGTCAAAAGTAAATATATAACTATTTTTTCTGTATTCATGAAAATCTTCAGACTCATGCAGCTAATTTTAAGTTTTAATTCGAATACCAATTTCCACAAAAATTTCTTAAACTCATCAGAAATAAATTTAATCCATGCTAAAACTAATTTTTATTTGTATTCAAACTTTAAAGAAACTTTTGATATATTTAGCTCCTTATTCAGGTATTTAAATTGAATCTCAAACCTCTGATCTCTGGTCTGACCTTCAAAGACTTGAACCATTTTTCGATATCAACTTTACCAAGGTAAAGGTCATAATTTTTCACGAGAGGTCTAGCAAGAGCTAATCAAACAGCTTTCGCCAAATCGCATGTTCTTCAATCGAAATCATCAAAACCCATGATCACCTTTTGCATTGACTAAAAACCAGAAGAATTTCGTCAAACCCATCAAAGTTCAATAAAAACACTTATTTTCACTTAAGTGATTTAAAATGCTATCCCAAAGTAAAATCATGTAATTAGCAGCCTTCTGAGGAGCTTTCAAAACGATTTTACATTTTTTCTGATCTTCTCCACAAATCCCATTAAAAAATCGATAGAAATAGGCCAATTTTTTTTTCTGAGTCAATTTTTACATGCCTTTCCAAGTAAATTTTTAAGCTTCAGCTTTAATTATCTTGATTTCGAGTTCTTTTGAAATTTCTTTGAACATGAATGATATCAGGTTCTGCCCTTCCAAAGAGAAAAAGAACTGACCTGCTTAAGACTGCCATTCAAGTAATTTTCAGGTTTTTTCAATGAAATTGAAAGTTCGAACTTGGATTATTTTTTCTTGTTTGTTTCAACTTGACTAACTCTTTTTTTTCATTTGGCAGGTATTGAAGAAGTGATTCTATTGTTTTGTTAAATCTCAGAGTTTTTCATCTTTTGAAAATAAAGCTCGAAGTATGGCATTGATATGTTAGGGTTGCTGAAGTTGTGGCTTTTCTCGGTTAAAAACATTAGATTAAAAAAATATACTGATATTAGGTTTTTTTGGAAACTAGGATTGTGGTTACTGTTAGTTTTTTTTACATTGATTTTAGATAAGATATTTTATCCAAAATCTCGTAAACGTGGCTTTTTAGAAAGAGTTTGGTACTTGAAATCGTTTTAATTCTTAATAAATTTTGTGTGACATCAGAAGGGCTTGCTTATTTTGGAGTATTAAGATGATTTAAATTGTTTTGTGCATATTTTAGGAAATTGATATGAATAATCCTTCAAGTCTAAAAATCACAAACACTAAAGAATAAAATACCAAAATAATATCTCAATTTTTTTCAAAACTAATAAAAAAATCCAAATACCAAAAGATCTCCTAACCTAAACTCTAAAGCCTCTAAAAACTTAGACATCCCTAATAACCTCCAAAAATTTCATTTTTCAGACCTGATCAGAATACCAAAAACCCCAAAAAATCCAAACCCAATCAACTTTCCCAAAATCCTCTACTCATCAACCCCCAAATAAAAAATGAGATTCTTCGGAAAAAAAAAACCAGAACCAGCGAAAGGTCCAACCTTAGAAGAAGCGAACGCAAGTATGGACACCCGAGTACAGTCCTTAAAAGAGAAAGTCTCCGAATGCGACCGAGAACTGGTCCAACTACGAGAGGCGATAAAAAACTCTCGAGGAAGTACTCAACAGATGAACAAACAACGAGCAGTTCAACTTCTAAAGCGTCGAAAGATGTACGCAAGTCAACTTGAAGGTCTAATGGGGACTCAATTCAACATCGAGCAGATGACCTTCACAGCGCAAAGCATTCAAGACACGATCAACACGGTCACAGCGATGAAAGAAGCCCACAAGGTCCAGACCCAGCAGTTGAAACAATTAAAAGTCGGCGACGTCGAGAAGATGATGGACGATATGGCTGATATGATGATGGACACTGAAGAAATCAATGAAATAATGAGCAGAAATTACGCTTGTGAAGTGGATGAAGGAGAACTTGAAAGAGAACTTGATGAACTTGATGAAGCTGATTTATTTGATGACTTAAATCGGGAGTCCATGGAAGTCCCTTCGTACTTGCCCAAGACGCAAGAAAAGAATGCAGAGATGCATACGACTTAGTTAATCTTAGATTATGATTATACATATCATGAAAAAATGGGCTATAGGGGCTGCTCTTGTAGGAATCGGAGGGTGCACCTTGATTTATCTGCTTTCAGAAGAAAAAAAACAGGTAACCATGGCTTTGTCGAAAACTGTTTTGTTGTCATTGTTGAAAGAACTCAAACGTGAACTTACTGGTCCCCTCATATCCTTGGCCAACATGTCAAAATGGGTCAAGTCCGAGTACAATTTTTCCCGCCAGAGCGACATTGAAAACGTTATCAGAAACAACTGTAACCGCTTCTCAGGCAACTTCATTCAACAAATCGAACTTATTCAAGAAAGGATCTTTTTAAGGTACAACCTCAGCAAGTCTCAAGTCGAGTCAGCATTAGAAGAAGAATTCTTGAATGATTTGTAAGAAACAATCAGAGACATTCAGAGTCTCGTCCAAGAAATAAAAACCGCGATTCAATCCGCTTATCGCGGAGAAATCCCAAGACTTGAAAATTCAGTCCCATCCTTTGTCAATGAAAGCCTAGTTTTATCAGTTCTAGACGAAATTTACTGCTTTACATTGACGACAGCTTATAATAAAATCGAAGATCTTAAGAAAAAAGGAGTAAAAATTGACTTTAGAAGTCCTGAAATGAACCTGGTGGAAATTGAAATTGAGGAACTAGTTGAAGGGGAAAAACAAGTGATCTTTAAAAAATACGGACTTTTGTATTTAGAAGACTCGCCGAGCATGGTCATTCATTCAGCAGGGCAGCTGTTTTCGAAGAACGTTCCAGGGTTTTCAAGGAAATTAGGAAAAATCGAGGAAGACTACCGAAGTCGCCTGGAACTTATCATGAAAGGCAGAATGACTGAAGACCAGTTTTTATCTTTAGGAATTTGTTGAATATAAATGATTCTCTTTCTTTTCATCATCTCGGAAGTATTTACCAAAGACCTGTCACCTGAACTAGGACTTGTTATCGGCCTTCAACTTCCTCAAGATTCTCAGAAATGTGTTAAAAATATCCAGGACGTGATTGGAAAAATTGCACCTTTTAGACAATTTGATGGGAAAAATATTGAAAATGTGAAGAATTGTTTGAATTCTGTCAGTTCTGCCTTGGAATCAGTGCCGAATGAAATCAGCTCTTGTAAGTCTGAACTTTCAAAGGACTGTAGAAGGTTTACTGAGACTTTTAAGGTCTTTCAACAGCCACAGGATTTTAACTTGTCGATAACAGGTCTTGTTTCACTCAGAGGAAAGGTGATCAACGATGACTTGAATATGATTAAATCTAATTTACTTGAAAACAACCTTTATCAGGTAAGTTTGACTCTAGGAGGACTAGTCCGCAAGATGCTCTTTCGTGAAACCAGCGAAAAAGAACTAGAAGATTTCTTTGAAGGGTTCGTTAGAGGCGTGGGACTGACTTCGAATGTAAGAGGATGTCTTAAAAACCCTGAAAATTCCATTAAACAGTTCGAAGAAGGCCTGAAGGACTTGGAATCTTTTCGAATTTGGACTGTCGCAATGGGACTCAAGAAAATCGCTTTCGCGGGAATGGCTGTCATGAGTCAGGTCAAGTCTTGTGATACGAGTTTTGCTGATGAAGTCGCGAAAGTTGAATCTGCTTTGTATGTACTCAGTCATCCTTTCAGGTATAAGTTGCTTATCGCAAAAGATATACTTTTCAATGGAGTCGCTATTGCTAATGATGTACAGAAAGCGAAAGATGCACTTAAAGCTGGGTACTTTTATGACTTTGGATATGATTTAGGATTCTTTATCAGCAAGTTTGAATAGCGAAAAATAGGTAAATTGATAGGATATAAATGGCGCTTGTTGGGCCTTTGGCCTGCTATAACAGGTGCACAAAGCAATAGAGATTTATTGTGCTGTCTCTTTAGACGGCCTCCCGCCTCTCTAACATCAAACTCCTAAACCTAAAGATATCTATACTTATATCTCAGAACCTAAGTCTAGTAATTCCAAATCCCTTTAAACCTACCACCTAAAATTCTAACAAATGATAATCCTAAACAAGCCACTTCTCAAAATACAAACCCTGCTGAAATAAACGATCAATTCAACTAAATCAATCAATTTCTAACTTATAATCCAAAAAACCCAAACCCTAAATCTCTAAAATCCACTAAAAATCTTCACTATAACCCCCCAAAACTCCTAAAAAAACCCCTTTACAACCTAAACAATCCCCATAAACCTTTCATATTTAATCCTTCATCCCCTTTACCAAGTCCCCCTATAATGAACAGAGACTGCACCAACTTCTCTAAAACCATTCCCACCAGCCAAGACTTTCTTTTCCCCGCATCGCGAGTGCAGAGATACCTCAAAAAGGCCAAAATCGCTGAAAGGGTGAGTAAAAAAGCAGGGGTGTACTTAGCGGCAGTCCTCGAGTACCTAACCTGCGAAATGCTTGAAATGTCAGGACAAGCCGCAATTGACTTTCGCAAAAAGCGAATAAGTCCTAATTTCATCCAAATGGCGATAAAAAACGATCCAGAAATGGATAAAGTCCTGAGCGACGTGCATATTTGCAATTCAGGAGTCGGTTCAAGTGTTAAAATCGTTCAAGACGATGAAATCAAAGAAGTTAAAAACGATCCTGAAGACTCAGAAGATGAAAACTGCGATATTTAATAGAGTCTATTATAGGAAAACCATCATTTTAAAGCAAAACGCATGAACAAGCCTCATTTTTAGACTCATTTTCTAGTTTTGCGTTATTTTCCTTGAAAGTTTGATTTGCTGAGGTGGTCTCAGTGCATTTTTCTATAACTTTCTGGCTTAATTCGAACTTTTCATTGACGCTTTCGATGCCGAATTGAAGTTTTGTGAAAATTTCATGAAAATTTCCATCGTTTAGGCTGAAGTGGTCATCATCTGAGATTTTTTTCGTGTTTTGTAGACTTTTAACCAAGATTTGGTTGATTTCGCAAGTTTTTTCTTTTAAGTTGTTGATTGGAGTGATAAATTTTTTCTTTTCAGTCAAGTTGTTCATTTGTTTGGCAAGTTCTTCAGTTTGACTTGTGAATATTTTATGAACTTTTTTAAGTTTTTTCAGGTTTTCTTTGCATTCAAGTGAAAGATCCGCAGTGATTTTTTTGATTTTTAAGACTTCTGAGTCGACTGAAACTTCTTCTTCACTTGAGTCGAAAGACTGAGAAGATGAGTGTTCTTTGACATCTTTGATTGTTTTCATGGGCAGAGTGGAGAAGCTTAGTTGAGTGGTTGAGTTGTCAGGCTGAAGAGATGACGGGATTCTGAGACTGTGCATTAAATAATAATTAGAATTGCTTATTAATGTGATTAGAATCTTTATCATACATAAGTTATTAATTTGATAACCTTTATTCCTCTATTTCCAAATTCTTTTACTTAACGTTTCAATTGATAACCTTTTATAAATTCTTTTACATAACCTTTCAATTGATAACCTTTTATAAATTCTTTTACATAAAGTTTCAATTGATAACCTTTTATAAATTCTTTTACATAAAGTTTCAATTGATAACCTTTTATAAATTCTTTTACATAACGTTTCAATTGATAACCTTTTATAAATTCTTTTACATAAAGTTTCAATTGATAACCTTTTATAAATTCTTTTACATAAAGTTTCAATTGATAACCTTTTATAAATTCTTTTACATAACGTTTCAATTGATAACCTTTTAAACATTCTTCAAGATAATTAAATATTTATCATCTTAGGAAAAGTCCTTTAGTCCTTCAGTCCTTTCAGTCATTTCCACTTTCAAAACCTAAACATAAAGAATAGTTAAAATTAACTTCATGGACAGTGAAAAGTTCTCAAAAAGCCTAGAAAATCGCCAAGGTCCTCCTGACGCTAGTCCCACGGTTCATCAACTAACTCGAGAAACCAGCCTGATCTGCGAGGAACTTCTTAAAATGCGATCAGAACTCGCTTCACAGTCTTGCCTTCTTCTAGAAAATGCCTCAAAAGACGTGAAAAAAGAAAGAGAAATCATAAAACTAGTCCAAAACCTTCAAAGCGAAATCTTTGACCTAAACCTTCAAATCGACTCAGCTCTAATCAGGATGCAAGACAAAGAAGTCGAAAACCTTTTTTTAAAGCAAAACATTAACCAGGCAAAATTTTTAAATGAAAAAAAGTCCTCCTGCGAGTGTCATATAATGTAAAGACTAAAAGGTTTTATTTAAATTGATAAACCAAGGATGAGAAAGAGCAGAAGAACTGTCAAGTCGTTGTTTAGGGTCTTTTTTCAGCAGCTTTTGAACGAAATCCAAGCCTTCTGGAGACACTTTCGACCAAGCTTCGCTTTTATAGTCGATTTCCAAGTTGATTGTCTTGTTGTACACTACTCGATGATCTGAATCGTAAATCGGAAGTTTTCCTGTAATCGTTGAATAAGCCACTATCCCGATGGACCACATGTCGACAGATCTGCCATAAGCTTCTTTTTTCAATATTTCAGGTGCAGAGTACCCGAAAGTCCCGCAATGAATCATGTTCAAAGAATTCTGTAGTTCAAAAGAAGCGAAGCCAAAATCAACGAGTTTTAAAGAAAAATCATCTACAGTCTTTTTCTTTAAAATAATATTCTCAGGTTTGATATCTCGATGTAAGATTCCAAAACCATGCATGAAATCAACAGCTTTTAATAATTGGAAGATTATTGACTTGACTTGCATTTCTGAGAGACTTGAAGACTTTATCACTTTTACCAACTCTTCACCTTCAACATTTTCTAAAATCAAAATTAAGGACTTTTGACTGTGGAAGTAGTCGAAAAGCTTGATGATGTTTTCGTGATTCAGCAAAGATAAGATGTGTACCTCGTTTCGCATCATCTCTCGCTCGACGTAGTCTAATTTTCTCTTGCGGATTAATTTCGCTACGAATTTTTCCTTTGAAGTTTTGTTGATTGCTATGAAGACTTCAGAGAACTTTCCATGTGAGATTTTGTTTTCGATTCGATAATAGTCTTTTAGTTTTCGCATGTTTCCTGCTTTTGATAGGGTTTCTAACCATTTCACTTGTTTTTCTTCTGATCGAAAGGCAAGGATTACTTTAGGGTCGTATTGGGTGGAATGGAAAATGCTCAGGATCCAGACTGAAAAGCGGGAATTTTCTTTGATGTAACAGTTTTCAAGGAAAAGAACTTGCTCGATTTTAGAAGACTTGCCTTGGGACATGAGGATTAACAAGGATCCTTTTATTTCAGCATAGTACTCGATTAAAGAGTGGTCTTTCAATATAAAGACTGTCTCTAGATCTCTTCTTGACCTTTGCCCTCCTACATTAGCATTCCTTACACCTAGAACAGAACTGGTTGACCATAAATCATGAGTGAAACATTTACCAATCTGCTCAAAAATACAAGGAAATTCTTTAACCACCAGATAAAACTTCTCTAAAGTCACTCCATGTGCCCCATTAGAGTATCTTTTAAAAAGAGCCTCAATAACCTGATCCAATTCAACTAAAACAAGACTTTCATCGATTTTTTTCAAATTCGTTGAAAAATTATTAAAAAGTTCTTCATTAAAATTCAAATTTTTTCTAAATCCTTCTGGAGGCTGGTCAAAAGAGTGATTTTTCAAGAAGGAAAAAAAACTGTAGCACTATTTAAGAACTACCAACATCTTAAATGAATTCACTGTTAAAAGTTTCGAGTTTTCCAAGTCAATCAGCTGAAAAATGACTGAAATTGAGTCACTTTCATTTGCTCTGCACATGACTTCTAAGATATACGTGAATTTTTCAAGTTTTATTGTAAATTCCTCGAATTCTGCAAGCATATCGAAGAGTCTCTCGCCGAGGAAGCCCTGAATAGAAGATACTGGAAGTTTACAGAAGTTAAGAAAAGTGCTTTTTTCTAGGTAGTCAAAAGCGGAGTTGCGAAGGGCTAAGTCTTTAAATAAATGTTGCAATAATTCCATTTCTTTTGTGTTCACTAGATGATGAGTACTTCTTTCGGTTTGAACTTTCGTGCTTACTTGTCTACGAGTTGACCTTTTACCTGAACTGATTGGACAAGATCCCATTTATTATTAGAAAGTTAGAAAAAATTTTGAAGTTTTAAATGGCTCAGGGATAAAAGGGCTGATTTTATATAATTTATGGAAAATTAGATAGGTTTTCAAATGGTTCAGAAAATTCAGGATTTTTTTTGCAATTCAGGAAAATGGAATGGTTTTTTGGTTTTGAAGAGCTTGGATTTTTAGGGTGTTAAGATTTTTGGAGGATTTGGGATTTTAGAGAGTTTTATGATTTAAATTGGTTTCTTATTGGATTTTAGGGATTTTAGAATAAGTAAAGTTGAGGTTTGGTAGTGAGATAAGTATAAAAATGTATTATCAGATTCTTTATATCAAAATTGAGAAAATGTGAATAAAAACTACAGTAAAAACTACGAAATTCCTTAAACCCAAAGCACTTTAATGAACTTATCTATAAACTCCATCTTAACCATTCCAACCAAATAAACCAATATTTCTTCATTTTAACTAAAATTTCCACTAAGCTTTACCTTTTCTTTTATTCCTCAAACTACTGAGATAGTTTAAAACCGTATCAATATTAGTCTGTCTCTTCGAGCTTACCGAGTAACAAGCCACATCTCTTCCTTTAATCGACTGCAGGTCAAGTGCATTGATTAATTCTTCTTCACTTAAAGCGCCTTCCAAATCGTTTTTATTCCCAAGGACAAGCAAAGTAGTATTTTTCAAAGAAGGCCAGGCTAATAATCGATGCAGTTCAGCTTTTGAGTTGTCAAGTTGCCTAAAGTCGGCAGAATCTACAACAAAGATGATGCAATCAACGTCTCTAGAAAACCTTTCCCACATATTTCGGAACTTTTGGTCACCTCCTAAATCCCAAAGCTGAAAATGAACTCGACCTTTGTTTATGTGTCTTTCGTTGAAACCTATTGTCGGGATTGTATCTTCGCTGAACTCATTACCTGTCAGAACGTTTATAAAAGTGGATTTTCCTGCATTTTGAAGACCGAGAACTGATAGTTGAAGGTTTTGGTTCCAGAAGATTG
This sequence comes from Stentor roeselii, assembly GCA_006503475.1. Lineage (NCBI taxonomy): Eukaryota > Ciliophora > Heterotrichea > Heterotrichida > Stentoridae > Stentor > Stentor roeselii. The sequence goes on along the minus strand of RSEH01000209.1, from coordinate 51,667 downwards.
ACTGGAACCAGTTGACGAATTTTTTAAACATTTATATGGGTCAACAGAATTTAGATGTGATGAGCTCTTGAATGGATTTTGAAGTGGATCTGGAATTTTATAGTTTTGGTTGAGAAGAGTTTAAGATTTTGTTTTGGATATTTTAATATTTTTATTTTATTGAAAGGTTTTTATAGAGCTTTAAGATATGAGGATTTTATGTAAGGTTAGTATTTTTATTATGATTCTTACAAAAATATTATCTTAGTATTGATGTTATAATTATTAGAAATAATCTGTTTGACTTAATTATAGAATGATTATAATTTTCATAAATTATATAAGTAGATATTTGGGTTAAAGTTATATTTAGAAATGAAATAAATTATCTTAATGTTTAGATTAGTTATATTCTTGAATAAATACTTTCACGATAAGGTAAATTATAGTTTTCGTGCTCTAAATTGAATTTCTACAGTAATAAATACTACCTATCTGATATTTAGGATAATAATCTAACACCTTGTTGTAGATTTTTATTCTCATTAAATATTAAAAATTATCTCAATCTATCTAAAAAATCATCTCAAATTTTACTTTTAATATCAGCTATAAGCCATGCAATCGTAAATCTTTTGAAATATAGAAATATCAAATCCAAATAAAAAAAAATTAAAAAACTGAAGCTTCTTAAAAAGTTTGATATCTGATAACAAACCATGATTATTCGTTAAATATTTATAAAATTTTCCTGGTTAAATAATAATTTCACCCAGTATAATAATTTAATTCTCAGTCAACAAATGCTTTAAAATTGAAACAGTATGCTAATAGCTTTTTCATTATCTGTGGCCATGCTAATAAAAATACTGTTTCTCTTTCATTTCATCAAAATTATTCTTTAAGTGTCATCGAATTTTCCACCTCTTGTATATTTTACTGAATAAACACATAACAATTACCTGAAACAGAAATTCTTCTTTAAATCTAAATAAATCAACAAAATAATAGCACTTATACGATACCTGTTAAGCTTTTGATATGTCTCTAGAAATATTGATACAATTACTATAATTTTGATGCTTATTCAGCACAGAAAGATCCTTTTCTTTTAAATTCTTAATAATGAATTGATTTACTATTATTTTGAATTCCTAATCATTCAATAATTTACTATTCTTTTGATATACTAACGAAATAATTTTATTGAAGATATGCAGATATTTCCATATACCCTGAATGGCTTTGAAGGTCAATTTATATACTTATTCTATATATTACATATCCTCATACTCTCTAGATTATTATTCAACTAACTTAATTTCTCATTAATGAGTCTATGGAAAACTGTATCAAGTGTTTAAAAGAGTTGAATTTCTTTTAAAAATTTTGAAATCTAGATTTTCAGTTAGATTAAGGGACGCTATTGGAAAATTTAACATTCTAGTTGTTTTAGATTAAAGTTTCAAAAAATTACGAATAGGCATCTTAATAGACTAAGCATGAATTTAAAATATTTCTATTTATTCTTTTAATGGACGAAAGAATTGTGTATTACTAAGAATTCGTTTTTTTTTTCAAGGCTTAATTTCTGGTAACTGGACTGTTAATAGACATTTTAAAAATGTCTTTGAAAGTATTTGTTAAATTTAATGTGTTTATTATCGAAGGTAGTTATTTAATTGAAAAGCAGATATTAGTAAACTGATTATTTTTTGAGTTCATGATTTCTTTTAACTTTGAAAGCTGGGAATAGTTATTTTTAAGAAATAATTTAAATGGATTATTAAGATTTTTTGCTAAAAATTAATATTATTTCACTTAAAAATGAGATCACTACTAAAACATCAATTTAAGATTATTAGTAGAGTAATTAAGATACATAAGTATTCTGGATAAGGTAAATTTGCTTCACAATATTTTTTAGTCTTTAAAAAATATAATAAACAAATTTTTTCCCATTCTGGAGAACTTATTGTTTGATATTTATTTAGGAAATTTTATAGATCTAAATACAAAAATATTTCTTCAATACTTGGAATATCGTTGATGCAATACTGTCTGTTTGGAGCATACTTAGAAATTTGAAAATTAATTCCTATATACCATTTGATGCTTAATTCGCTCTCGATGGTCAGAGGAATAGCTACACAACAAAATATTCAAAGGACTAGATATGACATTATTTTAATCCTCCAGTTATTGAATAGTATTAAAAACTTTTTTATCATATTCATTCAATCTTCCCTATTTTTCTCACTACTCTTTTATATCATTTTCTTGAATGATCATGAAAACAACTCAGATTACTTGGATTTATATTTGAAGCACAAATCCATTAAAATATTAAATGCTTTGTTAATTATAATAATTGTGCTATCAGATGATCCTGAATCAATTATATTTGGATTAGTTAAAAAACTAATTTAATATACGTTTTCATCTATATGAAATTTTATTAGTCTCTCTTGCACACTTCAAACCCTTATTATCCTATTAAATGAACCAAAAGCTAGTAATTCATCATCAAATGAAAAACACATATACCTAACTGCAGATTAATGGCCAAGTAATTTGTAATATTCGAATATTTCTTCAAGTTTCCATAGAGAAATTATTAACTCTAGAGAACCTGAAGCCAAATGTCTTCCGAAATTACTGAAACAAGTTGAGAACCTAGTTTTGATATTGAATATATGAATATTCTTTATTGTCTTAAATAAAGAATAATCTTAGATTTGTTTGGATAACCCAAAAGAAACCATTTTCCCATCATTTGAGAAGCTAGTGGATTCAAGGTAGCCTTCAAAATCGCAAAAGAAATTAATATTTCCAAGTTTTGAAATTGCTATCAAATTATAATGAATTCCTATGATAATAGATTTGAAGAAAAACCTGATAGAAAAGTTATTTTCTTGTTTCGCTTATAAAGATAAGAACTTTTCTCATGCATTCGATTTCGATGGATTTAATTGGGTATGAGATTATAAGCATTCCTGAAGGTCTTAATTAGAGTAGCTCGAAATTCCCTTTAGATTCTAATTGTTCTATAAAAATCTTTTGCTTAAAAATTTCTCGTTCAGGCCTGATCTATTGAATTTCACTCTTAATCTTCCTAATATTCATATTAATTATTCTGATTTTCATCTTAGAGTTTTTCCTCTGTTCATAAACTTCAGTAAATTTAAATTAACCCAAAACACATAAAAAGTTTTAAACAATCTTAAACCGATCAAAAAAGTAAAAAACAAAAAAGTTCTAATTTTTTAATTAGTCCCTGGCATTTATTCAAGAGATGATAACCAAGAGTTTAAGCTAAAATTTCAAATCTAGTTTAAATATTTTTACGTTTCATGAGTCGAAACTAACCCTAGTTAAGATTTCGGATTCATAAAAATTAAATCCTGTTTATTCGCTGGCCATTTACTTGATTCGTTTTGAAAACCTAATTAAAACTGGCTCAAGGAGTAAATTTAAACTAAATATTTAAGAATTTTCCAATTATTTTTAAGGTATTAATTAATAAGATGTAAAATTTAAGTTAATTAATTAATTGAGAGTAAGTGGAAGACTCCTCTAACCTTAAATGAAATTCAGCTTCTTTATCAAGAAGGTAAAGATTTTCAAATCAAAATTTAATTATATTTAAGGGAAGAATAACATTAAAGACTAACTTGACTAAACTATAGACAGTTATTAAAGATTTTAAATGAATCAGCACATTTTTTTCTATGTAAAAGATCTTCACATTCACCGTAGTAAACGTAAAAAGTAGCATAAACTTAAAAAAAAACAAAGTTTTCACCAGACTTTATTGAGTTACTATCGGGACCAAAGCATTATTTTCAGAAATTATTCATAATAAAAACGAGAAATAAAAAATCATTGAATTCTGCAGGTTAACAGAAAGATAATAGAAAAATACCCTTTTAGAGATTATTTTCTGTAAAAATTGGAACTCCGAGGTGTTGATGTGCCTTAAAATAAAAAATTATGGCACGAGTTTTCAACTTAATAAAACCACCAGTAACTATAGAAATATTCCGAGCATCATGAAAATGAACCAATAACAACTAGAATATTTGACATAAATATTTGATGGACTTCATACTCAGAGTAAATCCTAAAATACTATTTAATTTTTTTTAAGATTTCAGATAAATAAACAATCTCTTTATCTTTGTGTAAATCTTAAAGTTTTTTCATAGTTTATATATAAAAAACTTAGAATGATCCTTTAATTATGGTTTAAATTGATTCAACTAACAAGAATTAAGTGTATTAAAACACTCATAATTATTTTATTTTAAATCAATTCACCTAATCAAACTACAATTATCACAGAAACCCTAAAAAATGATAAACCCTAGACCTTCAACCAAAACCATTTCTAAAACTTTATTAATCCTATTCTAAAAATTCAACTTCCAAGCCCAAAACACCATTTTCAACTAAATCAAGAAAATCTCTCATTATCCAAATCATCCTAAAAATGAAGCTACGAAAATCTTCAAAACCCAAAATTTCACCACCAGAAAAATTACAATCAACAATTCAAGACATTCTATCCCAGCTGCTATGCCTAGAAGACCACAAGGAACAAACCCTTCTGAAATACTCTCAAAAAGAGTCAAAAATGTTAAAAACCCTTCAAACAGGTCTAGAACAAGAAAAGTTCAAAACAAAATCAAGGACCGACTTTTCCTGCAGCCCTTTAATGAAAAAATCAGCAGAAGAAATCGCAGGAAAAGAGAAAAAAATCGAAGAATTAAGCAAATCAAACAAAGCAATGAAGACCCTTCTCGCTGAAATGACTTTATCTATTGTAGACAATAAACTATCAACAAGTTACGAGAAGCAGCTGAAATCTGAGATTTTATCAATCAGCGGTTTTATTCACAAGTACTCGAAAAGTGCAAAAGAACTTTCAGACTCATTAAAACCTTTTCCATTGAAAAGATTTCCCAAGACCCGTGCTTATCACCTTCAAGTCAGTGAAACAGTCGAGCAGGTCCTTCAGAAAGATGAAAATGACTGGAAAAGTCTCGCTTCTTGTCTTTGTAATAAGATTTTAAATGAACAAGCTAATAGATTGAAGGCAGAAGAAGTCGCTGATAAAAGGATTCATGAGAAAAACTCTGAAATCAATCGACTTGAAGAACTTTTAAGAGTAGATAAACGACTAACGGGTTCTTTTTCCCAATGAATTTTAGATATTAAATATGAACCTTTTTGATGTCAACCGTCTTAGTTTGTTGAAGATTTTTGAAACGCATCAGTTTAAAGGGCAGCTAACGCTGCCGGATTTCTTGAATATTGCAACGTCGCTTAAGATTTATCCTGACCTTGCTCAAGCATCGGATCTGGAAAACTTGTTCAGAGCAACGGCTGCGGGGTCCAGACTAACCCTCGATGAATTCGAAGAACTGGTAAAAAAACTTGCATTAAAGTTCACCAGCCAATCCTCTAAAGACCCTTCTAAAAATTTTTTCAACTACCTAAAAACCCCTGCATTAAACTCCTACGGGATCCTCCTAAAAACGACCAAATCAAAGCCAAAGCCGATAAAACCCCCTACAACTTCCAGTCGAGCGACAATAATAAAAAGTCACATAAACAAATCACTAAACTTAAAACTTGAAAAATCATCGAAAAGTAAAAACTCTCAACTTACCAAAAGAAAATCATGTTTCAACTTACTCGACTCTAAAATCGTTGAATACCAAGAAATCCCAACAACAAGTCGAAGAACAAGCTCCTTCGAATCCACCTCCTTACACGATTCATCATCAAATCTCAAATTTCTAAAAGATTCTTTAAAAAAATCCTTAAAAAAAGACCTGAAACTTCTGCATCCTCGTAAATTAAAACCTTGCTTAACCATCCATAACCTAAGCCAATCATTAAACACTACAGCGAGATTATCCTTCCTGCTGTGGAAACACCTAATCTAAATGAGCTATTTTTTACTAAGATCCTTATAAAACAAACACAAACCCGTTCCTACAAGAAAAGCCGCAACAAGACTCCAGATAAAAGAAAGCCAAAGAGGTGCCTGAGCACTAAACAGTCCTTCACTATTCTTAAAAACAATCATCCATTCCACAGCGATTATGACATGAGCAGTCCAACAATGAGCTCCAAGTCTAATTTTAAATCCAGAACTAACATATTCATAGTACTCTCTCGTCGAAGCAATTGCGAAAATCGCCCAAAATCCTACTCTTGAAACAATAATCCAGTGATTTGGAGGGATCCACAACAGAAACTTCAAGTAAAAGTACCCAAGGTCTACAAGGTTAACGAAGGTGATATACCAAATTGTTGTCACGAAATTCTTACTTGAAGTAAACATCTCCCATTTGTAAGTGTACCAGGAATAAGGAGTCAATTGCTCTGCACTACGAGTCAATGCGTTGAACTTTTCGTTCCGGCTTCGGTTGTCGTCGCCCATGCCCCAGTAGTACTCTTTTACCTCGAAGGCTCTGCAAGTCAACCAGCCTAAAAATATTCCTCCGCCGTTACAGATGATGAAGTCGAGGATTAAACTGTCCCACCAACATTCTTTGAAATTTGGAAGCTGGTGTTGAAGAGATATCTCTAGGAATTCGAATAAAGCGCTTAGGAATAAACAGAGTTTTACGTCTCGAACTATTAGCATCTTTAACCACCAACCTATCGAATGGGCAATCACGTAGAAGTCGAATATGTTTTGCTTTAGGTGGAAAAAGTAAGACTCTGGGTGGTCCGGTGTAAACACTTCACAATCCTTGGCATATTCTCTTTCAGGTAGCGGTTTCCCTAAATCATTATCAATAAGTTTAAGCATTCCACGAGTATCATTAACATTTTGAAACAAAACAAAAACAAGTAAAGTGAGGTACACATAGGAAAGTCCCTGAAGCATTCTCCAAAACACAGGATGAGGTCTAGACAAATAAACCGAGTTAGGCAAATGAACAGCTGAAATAAACACAAAAGTAAAAATCGCAAACAAAATTCCAAGTTTAAGATTTTTACCAGTATCATCATCAGTCCTTGTATAAGTAAAATAACTTAAAAACACCACCAAAGCTTGCAGCCAAAGAACTGTATGCGCCTTGTAAAGGATCTGAGGAAACTCATATTCCGGAAGAGGTGTCTTGGACAAGACCTGTGGACTCACTGAAGTATCCGACACAGTTTGAACAGCCACCTCTTTCATTTATATAACCAAGTTTAGCTATTAAACTAATTTTCCGAGTTTCAATGTGCCTTTTGGAAGAGTCACTGCCAGAAGAATCCCAGAGGAACAGTCTTTTTTCGCCTCGTAAAAAGGTAAAATTCGCTGAAATCCTGGAGAACTTTGAAGCTCTACTGAATAAAACCTTCCTAGTTTCCGTGCTCGGTATAAGTAAAAAATAGTTGCGATTGGAATTAACTCGATTATTTCATGGGATAAATAAGAAAGTCTTTGCTTTTTGAAGTCTAGTTCTTTTACTTCGTTGAAGATCCAGTGGACGCAAAATTCACTGATGAAGTAAGAGAAACTAACGACCAAGAATATTAAAAACTGTCGTCTTTTTTCTTTAGAAACAGGAAGAAGTGAGTCGATTCCAGTTTCTTGTATTAGCAAGATTTGAGCTTTTATCAGTTTTAAGCTTGTGATTGAAAATGATGCCACATGGACGATGACGACAAGATAGAGTAAATAAACGAGATAAATGATTCCGAGACCTATGATATTCACGGCACTATCTAGGATGTAGATGAAGATGATAACGATTATCAAGTAATTGAACTCTTTTTTGTCCATTGTATTCACGACTAACACCCAGCCCTTGCTTAGAAGTAATAAATATGCGAAGAAACTCGTCTCGTATAAGGATCGAGTCTGTTTTTCGAAGAGCTCTAAAAACTCCCAGGTCATCATGTTTCTTATTGGACAAAATACTGAAGCTGAAAACATGGCTAATAGATTCAGTGTCTTGAATACTAGAATTACTGTTGAGAACTTGTGAAATAACTCAGCATCTGCACTGTTGGTTGTGTGGTTATTATAAATCCATAGACCAGTAATTCCTACCCACAAGGCCAAAAATAGTGTTTTCAACACAAACGACGGAACCTTCTCAGAACAATGAACTAAATAAAAGTTACAATCAAAGTTATAACGAATATCAAGTTGTTCGACAGACTCGTTCATCAAACCAGCTGAATGCCGCTCAGGTAGTGCAAATATCAACTGGCTAGAGTTGATCATTGAGTAGTTGTTGGTTAGAATGATCGACAGTAGAGGGTTCTGTTCTTTTGAGTGCTCAAAGTAGAACTGTCTCGACCGATAAATAATTGTCTGATTCGTGCAGTTCGATGAACGGCAGATCTGGACTTTCAGGTGCACTGGGTCGATGTTTCGACTGCAAATACGGCTTAGACAATGAAGTCCCTTAAATATCTTGTTGTCGGGAAGCGTTGTCACGTTTCCTACGAATTCCGACGTGACTCCGATCACCAGCAAAAAAGTGGCAAACATTTTTTGCATACTGAAAAAGAAGAATTTATTATTGAATTGTTGGATTTAGAATGAATGTTTTTAAAGAATATTTTAGAATATGATAGTTTTAGATGGAAAGGCTTTGTAGGAAGATTTTATTTGGAATGGTTGAATTTTAGAAGGGGAAATCAGTTGTTATCACTATTTTTGAAGTTTTTTCTAGGTTGATGGGATCGTTAAGAATTATTCAAATTTTCTTTATTTTTCTCAGTTAAAGACTTAAACTTATTAATCATAACTAAATTATTCAACTACTCAACAAAGAGATTTAAACCCTAATTGGAATGTTCCTTCATTTGACTGTTTTATCGCTGTGAGTATTCCAATAGTAGGTATGATTATAAGCGATGCAAACAATATGAAAAACAAACAAAATATCAACAAGGAAACCCGTTGTTTCTTAATCGCAATTTTCCTCAACCCAAGAATTCCAATTAAACTTCCAGTAATCGAGAGCATAAAAAACCATCCCGAGTACTGCAAGTCAATTTTTCCTAGAATAAAATACTGAGCAGCAGCAGTTCCAGAGCTAATAAAAATAGTGAAACTCGAAGAAATAGTAGCAATTTCAGGTCTAACTCCTAAAGACAACAAAATGGGTCCAATGAGATTACCTCCTCCCATTCCTAGAAGTCCAACAACGATTCCAGCGAAAAGAGAGGCAGTACTAACAATGATACATTTCTTATAATTCCACCTGATGTCTCCTTCATCAAAAATATAATTTGTATTTTCACATACATAAGTCTTTCGCACCAAGTACAAAGAGGCCACAATCGACATGAAAATCATGAAAATGAAATAACTGAAAGTCAATCCATAGTACTCCGAAGAACATTGCTTTATACCAACTATTGACTTCGATGAAGAGCTTCCTTTGAATAATGAGAAGACAATGCTGGTCGCTGCTAAAACTATGAAATAAGTTAAAGGAGCCCAGGCGATTATTTTCTTTTCTTCTTGGTAAATCGTTGTTATTTTTCTGAGAAGTTCGGGTTTCACTTCAGTGATTGATAAACTTGCATTGTTACCAGCATTTTCATCTTCTATTAAGGATTTAGAGGCACTTGCACCGCCTTCTTGACCTTCACCGTCTTGAGCTTTGTGGACTTTGATTACTTCAGGTAGGGATATTGGAAGGTCTTCTTTTTGTTCTTCTGGATTTTCTTTGTTGGCTTCTAGGTTTTCAACTGGTCTGGCTCCTGCTGATGAACTTATGTTGGCTGATTTTAAGGATTTGTTGTCTAATGGTTCGTCTGGTTTCACTGAATTTTGAGACTTTTCTTTTCGGTAAAGTGTTAGACTTCGTTTCAATACGTCCCAGACAAGGACTATTACAATAAGAGTAAGAAGACTTAGAATCAACCATCCTGGAAAAGCTGGATTAATCATGACTCCGATGCTGACTCCCAAGAGAATCGGTGAAACAATTTGCATTAAAACATCATAGTAAATCAATGGACGGTCACGGGTGGGGTGCCGATCTTTTATTTTCAGCAAAGTGGCTGTGGCAGTGCCGGCGAATATGAAGACTTGAGTCAAAGCCACACAGCTATGAGGTCCGAACTTGTGCATGAGTAGCATCAGACTGATTGTCATCGAACTGCCACCCACGCCACCAGCATTTGCAATGATCGATACAATGATCATCACAACTAAGCCGATGTATTCGGTTGTTGCTAAAGGGAAAAGGGATTTATGCTTACAAGTCTTGTTAACACAAGTGTTTAGTTCCATACAGTCACTGTCGGAAAAACAAGAATCTTCAGCATTAGATAAAACTAAAAGGATTAGAAAGAGCTTCAAATACATTTATAAAGGGATTTAATTAATGGTTTTATATTAGTGAATAAATCGGGAAAACGAAGAGATGAAAAAGGGATTTTTTTAAATAAACAGAAAATCAGTAGTACTTGAAATTGTTATTTTATTAAGATGGAGTCGATTATTTGAAATATTTGTTGAAATAACGAAAATTGTTAATAAGTAATCTAATCAAGACCTTAAACTAATCATTTCCTGCTCATTACTTAACCTTATTCCAATTTTATTAAGTATGAATTTTTCTAAACCGAGAAGTCATTCCAGCAAATTTCGCTTTAAACTCAGCAGTCATCTTCGGGTTGCCTGTCAAGTTGATATCCTTAAGAGTCGTGTTAATATTCAAAGTTTCCACAAGTTCATCAAGAGCTGATGAACTTAAAGAGTTTTGACTCAAATTAATCTCTTGTAAGGTAAAGTTATCAGCAAGAGCTCTAAAAATATCAACAGCTGCCGAGTCAGAAATGTTATTTTTTACGAGTTTTAACCTGATAAGTACTTCATTTTCTGGTAAATAAGCAGCGATTTTGCCTGCTAGGTCTCCAAGATCTCCAGCTGCCGAGAAGTCGACTTCAGGAACATTTCTTTGTTTAAGAGAATCTAAAGTCTGTTCAAAGATTTTTTCATTAAGTCCTTTCGAAGCATCAGGTTCATCATTATTTTTGCTGACATTATTCGAGAAGTTGATTTTGCAGAGATCTTTCGGTAGAACTTTTTTAAAGTCAACTAAAAAAGTAGTGATCATGTCTTCATAAGGGTCAAGGCGAATATCTTTCAAGCCGTCAAGTTCCACAAGGACTTTTTCCCCTGCTTGAAATAAGTCAGTACAGTCATTTCCAAGTAAATCATAAGAGTCGAAGTTCAAATCTTCAGAGAGTTGACTGACTTTATTCAACTTTTCCTTAACCTTGCCAATCCAAATACTCGCTGAGTTATCAATCAACTTAGGAATATCCCTGACATTGACAAGGTGACTTTCAATAACCTTGAAGTTATTATTAATACTTTCAAGTGCTTCAAGTTCCATTTCCTTGAGTCTTTTCCTTAAATTTTCAAAGCCTTCTCGAATTTCTCCTTCAAGTTGACTTTTTTTCTTGATATACCTTTCATACAGTCTGTCCATTCTCGCCTTGGTCTTATCATTCATAACAGTTTCCTGGCTTTGTTCAACAAGCTGAAGCATTTCCATGAGACATTCCGCTTTACTAGCGATATCTGAGACGATTTCTTCAATAGGTTTCACTTCATGTCCTCGATGTTTCCCAAACAAGGCGCAAGTTCCACAGACCTTTGCTTTATCGACCATGCAAATAAACTCCAGTCGTTTTTTATGATCTTTGCAGACATTTGGGTTAGACGATGAGCGGCTAAGTAAGCGAATCAAAGAAAAGTTCTTCGGAAGTTCAGAGACTGACGAGACACTCAGAGGCTCCTGGTCTTCCGGGCAGGTCACTTGTGAGGAATTAAGCAAAGTCTGAAGACAGTGTGCACAGAAAGTGTGTCCACAGGGCAACATCAGTGGTGTTCTCGAAGGTTCTTCGTATTTTAAATTGCAAATCGTGCAGCAGAGTTCACTTTCCATATTATTCAGATATTCTACACTAGTTTGAGTCATGCCAGTTCACAGACCTTCCGAAACCAACGGAAAGGTTGTCTCTGTCAAAAGCGACGTAGTAAGAGTTCATGAAAATATTCCCGAATACCCAGACTGGACCGAATGGAGGGTCTATGTCGAGAGAACCGAAAGCGAATACACAGTCGTCCGGGACTTTCTCGTTGTGGACTCCTGGGTCTTCTTCGACTCCGTTTTCAACACTTATCATGTAGGATGTCGCTGGGATACTGTAGGACTTGCCTTTTATTATGAAGACTAAGTCTGGCATGTTTTTGAAATTGCAACCTGATGGTAAGTGATCGTATAGAATGTCTATGGCTTTAGACGGAGCTAACATTAAAGTGGTCCCTGTGTCTATTGCTACCATGCAACCTTCTTTGCAGAGTCCTGTGCTCTTGTGACCGAAACGCACTTCGTCGATTATTACTGTCCAGTAGTAGGGGTCTGGGGTTACTGGCACCCAATGAATCTTCCCAGTAAACTTCCTATTATCAATATCCCCAATCATGAGCTCAGAGTGTTTTTTCTCATCCAAGCAGTAATAAAATCCGAAAACATTCCACTCAAGTATTTTAGACTGTATAATATTATCAAAAACCGGTACAGTACTTTCATGAGCCAAGCTTCTAAATCCCAGTCCCATGATTCCACTGAACTTCGCCCCATAAAAAACTGACCCGACTTCATAAATAACTTCAGCAAAGTTCTGTGAAGGTATTTCCACTCCTCCCATGGTAAGAGTGTCATTACACAAATTGCCTTCCATCACTCCTGACCCAAAACTGACTTGAAGATCAAGTTCAAGACTAGAATAAGTTGAACTCTGCTCATGGTCATAAGACTCTCGGGAAAGACATGATTTTGCCATGCAAAGATTCGAGTTCAAGAAGAAGTTTCCACTGCCTGTGTCAAAAATCACTGAGAGGTATTGAGGAGGAGTTCCTATTCCTACTTGACCTACGAATTGCTGGTTGTTATAATCTTCTAGCAGAATTGTGCTTTTCGAAGATATGAATGATGGGTACGTTGTGTGACGAAGAGGAGATAATGATTTTTTTGAACTTGTTTGAACAAGCTCTCGCTTTTCTAGAGGAATTTTTATGAATTTGTCGTGGTCTAAATGAAATGACTTGCAAAGGACTAGTAACAATAAAAGACTCATCATTTTATTTTGTGTAAAACGACTACTAGAGAAAGTATGAAAATTGACTTAGTTTATTAGAATATGGAAAGATTTATTGTCTAAGAAATAACTAATTTACGTAGATTGTCCCGTCTGAGTTAAACATTTTCGGAAAGACGTCTCTTGCCATGATCTTATTACGGACCACAAAAGAACTATCGAGATATCCAAGATCATAGCAAAACTCAATATCTTCCTTTTCAAACTCCAAAGAAATATACCCAGGAAAATCCCTTGAAGGCATAATATAATACCTGTAATTAACCTGAGAATAGACATGGCTCGCCCAAGCAATATGCTTAATATCATCATAATAATCCCTTATCTCTTTCGCCCTTTCAAGCACATCATAAGGCGTCATGTGACTTCTGTCTTTTTCAATCTTTCTAGCAGAGCAAGAAACCATATCAACAACAATTTCATCTAATTCACTTCCCATTTCCAAGCATTTTTCAATCCCACTAACAACATCCATATGAAAAACAACTCCTCCATCAACATAAACATCGCCATTCAAATGAGAAAGAGGAAAAATTCCTGGAAGTGTAGAACTCGCAATGCTGGCATCGATAAACTCCCCAATAGTCCTGTTATTATCATAAGTCACGTATTTTCCACTGTTTAAACTTGTGGTCCCGATGATTGAAGGTCGCACTGGCTTCTGGGTGATTTTTTTTTTCAAGTAAGCCTTGAGGGGCGAGTTGTTATAAATTGAAGATTTGAAAATTAACCCTTGGAATACTCCGAACGTCCAACTTTTCATCACGTTGCCTCGCCCGTTGAGATTTAACCAAAAGTCTTTCAGGAAATCAGCAGCTGCTGACTCTTGACCTGGAGGGAACATTGAAAGGCCCAAGGTGTTTAAGGAACCTGCTGATATTCCTGTTACTACGTCGTAGGCGATGTCTGAATCTAATGCATTGTCAACCAGACCTTTTAGAACCCCTGCCTCGTAGGCGCCGTATGAACCACCTCCTGAGAGGATTAAGGCTTTGCATTCCTTGGATTGGACTGGGGTGGAAAGGAGGAGAAGAAATTGGATTAATAGCATTTATATTTGTGTTGAGGAATTGGATTATGACTGTTTAAGGAAATGTTGAAGGAGTAAATATGTTGGTTGATTTATTAAAGATTGTTTTATGAATTAAATTTTATTGGATTACTTCAATTGATTGAGTTTGTTATTAATCAGTGAAGGATATTATTTATAAGGATAGATCATTGTAATTTAGTTACAGTTTTATTATAATGAATGATAGTAGTTCAGGGATTCACATGATATTATTCTTTGAAAAGAACAAATTTATATCAAAGCGAAATCTTTGGGATATTTCTTAAAATACCTTTTGCATAATATACATAAAACAAATATCTCATATTTCCAATATTTTCACAAATCAGTGAAATAATTTATGAAATTTAATTAAGCATATTAATAACCTTACAATTCTAATAGATATCCTGCAACAACTATTATCGAATAACTAATTTAATTCCTTTAAGCAATATAAACGATTCCATCATCATTAGCCAATGAAGGAAGGACATCATCCATAAAAATATCATTATTCACGACATAAGTAGCATCCTTAAGCCCAATAGCAAGAGTGCCTTCAATAGCAGCCTTTGAAAGATCCAAAAATCCATTACTAGGAAGTGGTTCAGAAGGTTGTAAATAATACCTATACTCAACCGAAGGATAAGCATTAACAGCCCAAGCAATATGCTTTAAAGTTCCATAATAATCCTTAATATCTCTTGCCCTGTTATAAACATCCAAAGTTTTCATTTCACTAGCATCATTATTAATCGTTTTACTCGAGCAAGAAATCATATCAACAACAACATCACTTTCAGCACTTCCCGAATTCAAGCAAGCCTCAACACCGACCATGACATCCATAGAAAGAACAGCTCCTCCATCACCAAATACATCATTTTGGTACTTAACAGTGGGAAAAACACCTTCAATAGCAGAACTTGCCATTGTAGTAGTAATCCAATCAGGAATCGAATTTCTATTAGTGAAAGTATTGTATTTTCCAGTGTTCAAATTCGTGACTCCGATAATTGTAGTCCTGGTCAAATTTTTCACAACATTTGCAGTTAAAAAGTTTCTAAGAGGAGTAGTGTCGTAAAGGCCGGACTCCAATGTGATTCCTTGAATTACCCCTCCAGGCCAGTTCTTCATAATGGTCTCTGAGCCGTTTATGCTCAGCCAAAGGCGGTTGAGGTAATTTGCAGCTTCTACTTCTTGGCCTTTGGGAAACTGAGAGAATCCTAAAGAGTTAATCGAACCGGCAGAGATTCCAGAAACGACGTCGTAGGAGACCTCTGAGAGCTGCAAGGAAGAAACAAGGCCTTGAATCGCTCCAGCTTCATAAGCGCCATGAGATCCACCTCCTGACATGACCAGAACTCGACATTTGGCACTGGCAACTGAGGAGGTTGTTAAAATAACAAGAAACAAAGACCACATTTTCATTATAATGGAAGTGAATTTAAAAGTTAGATTTATGGAAGGTGAAGAATGATATATTTTATCAGGTTTTTATTGGAAAGTTATTAGTGAGTTCTTGTTAAGTAACCCTTTACTTGGGAGATAAAAGATGGGTCAACTTGGAGACAAAGTTTTTCTTTTTGGTCTGGAGACATCTCTAGTACTTCTGACATCGCTCTTAACATTTGTTTCTTAGAGTTTGATGAGTTTTTTTCGTTTAAAAAGTTTAGTAAAAATGTGGAGATCATTCTTTTGTCTACCATTCCCGAGACTAGCTCTTTGTTGAATTTTAGTTTATTTGAAAGCATGTCGTTTTGAAGGATTAAAGAGTTTTTTAGGATTTCTTGTTCTTCTAGCTTTTTTAATGATCGCTCATGTTCAAGGTGGGAATTTTCTAGAGTTTTGTTTAAGAGTTCTGTGTTGTTTTTTAAGGCTCTGTGCTTTTCTTGGATTTTTTTTAATTTTTCGCTGTTTTTTTCGTTTTCCTTTAAAAGATCTTCGATTTTTTCGAGGTTTTTTTTGTTTTGAGAACATAAAAGTTCGTAATTTTTTTCTATTTCTTCAAATTTTTTTATTTTATTGATAAGCTGAATGTTTTCGACTCTCAAATCTTTTAATTCATTTTGAGTCTCTTTCAATTTCTTTGAGATTTCTTCTATTTTTTGCAAGCTTGACTCTTCATAAGTTTTTGCATTTTGAAGATTTTCAGTTTTTATTTTTGTGATTTCAGTTTCCGATAATTTTTTAAAGTTTTCCAAGTCATTTAGTAAAGTTTTAGTTTTATTTTCTTCATCTTTCAGCAGTTTTTCTTTTGAAAAGAGTTCAGAACTCAGGGTTTTAACACGTTTTTTTAGATTTTCAGAAGATTCTTCATTTTTAATATTTCGGGCTTCAAGGTGTTTGAAGTTGTTTTCGAATTCCTTGATTTTTTCTTTTAATAAAAGGTTTTCATTGAAAACTTGTTCTAGTTTTTTCTTTTGTTCTTCAAACATTTTTTCATTCTGCGCCTTATCTTCCTTCAACTTTTCCAAAACTTTAGCATTTTCAGTAGCTTTTTTAACCTCTTCAAACAAAATTTTTACCCTTTCAGATAATTTTTTATTCAATTTGCTGACCTCGTCCTTCTCTTTACTTATTTTTTCATTCTCAACGATGAGATTTTTCACATTTTCTTCACAGGCCTTGACAGTTTTTTGAGAATTTAAAAGAAAATCCTTAAAAATAGTTCGAAAATCGTTTAAATTTTCAGGGTTTTGTCCAATTTGACTGCAAACATTCTTCATTTCCTTGAAACAGTCTTCAATATACCTTGTCTGTGTAAAAACAAATTCTTGGATATCTTCAAGTCCGAGCTCTTCAGCCTTGACACCAGCCATACTAAGTCCAATCGATTCAAAACTGGTCTTTAAACTAAAAAAAATCTCTTTTTCCACTCTCGCATTTTTTTCCAAGACCCGTGAAAGGTTTTCATTTAAAACCTTTACTTTTTCAGTAACTTCCTCTTCTTTAATTCTAGAATTTTTTAAATTTTCATCTAATTCAGCATTTCGGGTCCTGTTTTTTTCTAACTCTTTTAAAACTTCATCAAATTCAAAAGTTTTTTCATCAAGTTTTCTCTGCAACTCTTCTCCAATTTCCTTAAATTTGGCAGCATGAGACTCAAAAACAATATCATCAGGTTCGATTCTTCCAATAAAAACCTTAAAATCAACGAATCCCTGACGTTCCCTAAAACTTTCAACTTCCTTTTCCAAGTTTTGATTGAGTTCCTTCAGTTTTACCACCTGTTCTCGATACTTACTACACTGATTTTTAAGTATCTCTTCATTATTTCCTTCTTTTCTGTTAGGAGTTTCTTTCGCGATATCTTCAATTCCTTTTTTCGCATTTTGAATCGCTTCAGCTGCTTTATTGGCTAATTTGTTGAGTTTCCACATTTATTCATAATGGAAAACTTGCAACATGTCAGCTTCAACCAGGACTCAACTTTGCTAACAACAGGTTCAGCTTCAGGTTTCTCAGTCTTTAAAATCGAGCCTTTTGAACTTCTGAACCAAGACGAAAGAGCAGGTTTCCGCATTGTCGAAATCTACGAAATGACTCAACTGCTCCTTCTGGTCGGGTCGGGGGAACATCCAGCTTTTTCTCCGAAACGACTGACTATTTGGAATATTTCTGAAAGAGCGCCTATTTGTGAGACCTCTTTTCCTGAAACGATTTTAGCTGTCAGAATGAATCGATTAAGAATCGTCGTTGCTATTATTGATGCGATTTATGTTTATAATACTACGACCATGAAAACTCAGCATGTTTTTCGCACTGTTGAGAATTTGAATAAGGTTTTGGATTTGTCACCTTCTTCTGAAAATTGCTTTTTGGTGTTTCCTGCAAGTTTGGAAAAAGGCTCTGTGCAGGTCTGTGATTGCTTTTCGATGGAGATGAGAGGAGTGATTGAAGCTCATAGTACCAGTTTAGCTGTTGTTGGAGTTTCTTATTCAGGGAATCTTCTTGCTACTTCCTCTACTAAAGGTACAATAATTCGGGTTTTTTCGCTTCCTGAAGGTGAAAAACTTTTCACATTCAAACGAGGTCTTTACCCGGCTCAAACTTATTCCCTTCGTTTTTCCTTCGACAGCAACTACTTGGTCTGTACAAGTTCATCAGGAAGTCTTCACATTTTTTCACTGCAACACTCTTCATCACCATCAACCTGGAGTGTCTCAAAGACCCTGTCATCAGCAGCGACTTACTTTTTTTCAGATTCTTTAAAAGACCGATTCGAGGCAAGTCGAAGCATATTTTCGTTTAAAACAGGTTTTTCCTCAAGATTTCTTGCAACCCTGAGCAGTAAAAATGATTCAATCCTTGCCGTGAGTCACTCCTCAGATTTTCTGATTCTTTCTTTCGAGACTTTTGAAAGTCGAGTGATTCAAGCAGGGAAGTTGACTTCTTTTTGTAATATTAAAAAATGAATGGACTGGCCGTTTGTGGTATTCTTGCCGGGATTCTTTACTTTCTCTTGTTCAACTTGACTCCGGTTTACTTTATCTTGTTCTTTGTGACGATTTACTTTATTTTGAGCTGGGTGTTGATCCCTTCTTCAGCTGCGAAGTTCAATTCGATCAGGAGAAAAGTACAGATCGCGACATGGTCAGACCCAGTGCGTCCTAATATTTTAGGATATTTTCAGGTGAAGATTGCAAATTCGCTTAACTTTTTAGATAAAATTTCAAAGGAAAAAGGCGAAAATATTACCTTGACACATCTGGTCTTTAAGGCGATTGGAACTGTGATGAAGGACTTTCCAGATGTGAATGGGAAGATTGCTTTTGGAAATTATATCAACCATAAGAGTGTTAATGGGACTTTACTTGTTAGCATGGATGACGGCGTTGACTTGTACTACGTTCCTATCAATGACATTCCTAATAAAAACTTGACTGCCATTTCGAGTGAAGTCAAGAAAAAAGCTGAGTCGTTAAGACGTGGAAAGGACAGAGAGTTAAAAGAAAAATCAACAAATATCTTTAAATTTCTACCAACCTGCATCACTGCCATCATTTTTGAGGTCTCAGGTTTCATCTCTTCTAACATGGGGATCCCCTTGCCGATGTTTAATTTGAAAAGACATGAATTCGGTGCATTTGTAGTGACCAGTGTTGGAATGCTTAATGTTAAAGTCGGGTACCCTCCCCTTGTGCCTTTGTTTCGATGTCCTGCTCTTTTTTGCATCGCTTCTGTTTATGACGAGGCACTTGTCGTTGACGGGCAGGTCGTAGTAGAGAAAGTTCTCAACATCTGCTGCAATGTTGACCATCGTTTCATCGATGGAATGCGTGCAATCGTGATCCAGAACCGTATCCGAGAAATGCTGGAAAATCCTGAAAAACACTTTTCCACAGTTTAGTTAACTAGTTAGTTTAAAACAACTTCTAATAAAATCGAGAATGAAATCATAATCGAGGCACTTTTTTCATCTTTTATCAGAATTTTCGCTGCGGATGAAAAGTCCAAATAGGAAAAGTTCGAAGAACATTCAGGCCACTGCGGGTAAGAACTGCACAAGGTGCAGACTAAAGAGTATTGATTTCCATCTGAAAGGCCTTCTATTGTTTTTTCGTCGACTGTGTCGTTCAAGCTGTTGAAGCACAAGCTGGGAACTGGTGAGTTCAACTTGTTGACACCGGAATAGACCTGCTCACTGCTCCCCACGTCTTCACTCGAGTTGAAAACGACTTGGCAACAAGTTTTACCCTTTCCTTGAATAGAAAGATTGAAAGTCACAAAAGTCTCACCAGCTAAAACAAGGTCAGGCTCAGTTTTCCACTCAGGTACTTCGAAGGCGCTTTGGGGTAACACCTTGCTTTCAATAGAAAAATCTTGAAAAATTTCAGCATATTTGAGATTTGCTTTCAAGATAGATTTGTCTAATTTGGTTATTATTGTAGAAGGGGATAAAGGTGAGGCTCTATCTGCACTGAGTACCCATTGGAATAACTCTCCATCACTTTTTCCATCAACAAGTAAATCAGAGATTACTCCTAATGCAAGAGCAAGTGCATTTTTCACAACAGGTATAAAAACTTCTGAAACTTTTTCATTAAATTTCAAAGAAATTTCAACAGCAGGGTTTTTTTCAAGAGTTTCTTGAGTGTAGGTCGAGTTGCTGAGGTATCCACTTTTATTATCAGTCAAAACCTTCACCGAATAAGAAGTTCCAGCCCAGAGCCACTTGAAAGTGACAAGGTCAGTAGTGACCCCTGCATCAACATAAGACACTCCAGTCCAAATCCTTCCAAGGAACTCTTTAAAAAGTCTTCTCTGAAACTCTTCCCAACTTTCTCCATTATCAGGAGTATTATCCAAACCACTATAAAACTCCCGAACCTGTTCAGTAAACAAGTCAGTTCTCGAGTCTTCCAGTCGAGGAAAGTCTTCATTTTCAAGGTCAGGAAATTCTGAACTACTCGGCCCGAAGACCCAGAAGACGACAGCAGCAGTGTTCAGCTTAATTCTTAGAGACAGGCCTGTTTGTGTCAGGTCTGCAAAGGTTAATAACGAGATCTGACTGGCGAAGAAGGCAGGTTTGTCTTTCACTTCAAAAGCAACAGGGCTTATCGAAGAGTACCGACTGGATTCAGTGACAGTAAAAGCGATATAAACAGGAGTTTCTAGTTTTCCTGTAAAAGTTTCATTGTCTACTAGAATGGAAAAGTAAAGGGAGTTTATATCTTGGGTGAAAAGAAGAGCTGGAGGTGAAAAAGTCACTCCTTGAATTGAATCGTCTACTAGTCCAAGAGCGACGATGACTTCATTTGTTGGGGCATGGGATGTGAATATTTTTATTGGCAGGCTTTGGATGTTGAGGTAGACTGTGTTGATTATTCCGACTACGAAGGACTCTAAGGACTTTTGGTAGACTTCTACTCGAGTTTTCACTGGTGAGACGTAAGTAGGACTCACAAGGCCGTCAAGTGGCACCTCTTCTAAAACCCATTCAATGTAGTTCACGCTGTTAGAGGCTGATAACGGCGCTGATACCCGGAAGTGTATCGATGTCAAGTCGCGTGTCATTAAAAACCTGTTCAAATCTGAAGAAAATTCAAGTTTCACCTCGTTCGCACCGTGATTCGAAGGCAAAAACCGCAAACGTTTCGCTTTAAGGTAATCAGAAGAAATTGCAATGACTAGATCTTCTGATTGTCTTCCTGGTTCTAAAGTAATAAAGCCTTCACCGGTCTGGGCACTGAAAGAGTTAACAACTGCAGAAGCTCCACCTGAATAAAAGCCTAAAAATGCTGAATGAAGCAAATTGTAACTTCTAGAGATGTACCTGGAGTACCTTCCACTGTAACTAAGGACTTCCACCTTCTGCACCCAAACGTCATAATCACCAAACACGTTAGGGTCTCCCAGATATTTTTCGATATTTCTCGTAAAGCCCCATTCTGGGTTCTTTAAACCTTCTACAGTTGCCTTGACCAGGTCAGTTTGAAGGAAAAGCTTTGACTGCTGCACTGGCCAAACGACTTGATTTAACTCATTAATAAAGCAATCAAGGCTTTCTGAATTCCAATCTTCCCAGTCCTCGTTTAGACTTGTCGGTGACTGATCTTTCCAAGATGCCTGACATTTTAAAGATTTGGAAGATTCCCAGTTGTCAAGCATCAGGTCGTATTGGTCTGGGAATTGGAAAAGGAGAAAGTCGCCTTGGTCAAGTTGGGTCCAGTCTAGAAAGAACTCTATTGTGTACGTTGATGAGGACTGAAGCTTCTTTTTGCTTGAGTCAATCGATTTTATTCTGGATGCTGATGCTGCAGCGGAAATCGTCACTCCTGAGTACTCGCTGTGAACTGCTTTTATGTGAGTTGAGTTGTAGAGGTAGACACCTATGTTGTTGAATACTCGTCCGGTGTATTCAGGGTTTTTTATGTAGGAAATGTTTAAATCTATCAATGTGTCTGCTGGGAGGGAATGGGATAATGAAGATATGACTAGGTTCCAGTGATCTGCTTTACATGTCACTGTTGATAGAGCTTGGCTTGAACAGTTTAGGTAAAATGAGTCAGGGTCACCCCATGAAAACTTCTGCCACGCATTTCCCAAAAGATGGTCAAACTCAAACGGAAAGCTGAATAAAATCGAATCACCAATATCAACCGAGCAATTGATGCTAAAGCTAAAAGAATACAAAGCCAATTCCCCTTCAGTACTCGGATCGACTCTCAAAGGCAACTGTCCCAAGGTGAAAGTAGCTTCAGGAGCAGGTCCAACTTCAAGTTTTTGAGAATCTTTATATTCAAAAAGACTATCCTGGTCTATTTGAACGCCGTTATAAGAGGACAAAATAGCGAAGCCATCTTGAGTCAAGCCACTTTCAGGCAAGTCAAAAGCATTATCAAGCAAAACCTCAATATCATTGCCAGGCAAGTACTTTTCAGCTAAAGTTAAAAAAAGAAACCCTTCAATGATTTCACAAGACTGGTACTTAAGAGAGCTCCAACAGTTTTCACTCTGGTCTCCCACCTCGGAAAACCTGATTGGACTTGAAATCTGGACCTGCCCTGTCAGAGGGATTGAGTGAGGAAGAGTAAACTTTAAATATAAATAAATGTCTTTTGCACCTGCTGCGTTTGGAAAGACCGAAACTTCTTTTATTGTTGAAGTTGATGAAACTCCTCCTGTTAAAATTTCACATGAGTCTGATGTTTGATCTGTCCAGGTTTCAATTGGGATCTGGAAAGATTTGTCTTGAAACGTTGAAATACTTTTAAAATACCCTGTTTTTCCGGTGTTTTCAGGAGGACTTAAGTTTTTAAGAGTAAAAGTGACTGCAGTGAGTGCTTTAATTTCAGTGAATCCTGAAATATAATAACTGTTTCCACTTAAACTCACCTGAAACTCTCCAGAAAGTCCTTCAACCTCATAACTGGTTAAGTCAGTGACAAGCCAGTCCTCGTTCAAACTAAGAGAAATACCTCCAGGGACCTTGACAGAGATAGTAAAAGAAAGTTCGACATCAGCCATTAAAGAACTCGCGCTTCTTGCCTGGACCTTATCAGGTGAAAAAGTCGGTTCTTCCAATGCAGCAGGAACGACATCGACCCCTTCTTCTTCTCCTTGTGCAAGACAAGCTCCAGTTGAGCTTGGGGCCATAATCACTGCAACTTTAGCTGAAAGACTATACCCAGGCGCCTTCCAGGTCTTAACAGTAATCGCAGGAGTGAATGAAGAAACTGATATCGAGCTAGTCAAGGTAAAGAAAACACTTGTCAACTTGAACTCAGCACTTATTGATGAAAAAGAATACAAAACTGTTGATACAATTCCTGAATCTGAAGTTAAAAAAACTTCAACATCTTCTAAAGAGAACCCTGCAGGTAAAATAACTCCTAAATACCCAGAGTTGTAATTTCCACTTGATACAAAAGGAGAGACTTGCAATGAAAACTTTTCTCCAATGACAGGATCTGCAACAGTCACTCCATTGTTAGGCACGGTGTTAAAAGTGATACTTGAAAAAGAGTCTGCAGTAGTTGTCGCTGCGATGTTGACAAGATTTTTCATTACTTCATATTCGATGTCAGTTCTATCACTGGTAACGAAAAAAAGCCTAATTTCCAAGACTCGATCAGTAGAAGCTGCTCCAACAGGGAAAGTGAAGCTGTAGGTCTTGGTAGTAAAAATCGTTGTCAAGCCAGTCATTTGAAGCCGAGCGACTGAGTCTTGAACGAGGTCAAATGTGACTTTTTCTAGTAAAGTGAAAACTGGGTATGCCCCAGATATGCCACTTCCTAAGTCATTTGAGTAACTTGAGTCGAACTTGACTTCAACGATCAGTTTCGAGCCTGAATCCAGGGCATATGCAAGAGTAGGTAAAAAAGAGACAGTTAAAGGAATTCCAGCAAGAGACTTGTCAGTGCACAACAGACTTGCTGAGGCTCCTAAACTTGAAGGAGTGATTGTTAATACTTGAGATGACTTGTAAATCAGCCCGTTCACTGAAAAGTTTAAAATTGTTTCGTATTTCGTTGCGTAAGTTGACGAGGAACGAGGAAGTTTCAGTCCTGGAGAAGCCGCAGCAGTGTCTGAAGTCAGAAATATGTAAATGTAGTCTGATGCAGTGGTCGATGAGGAAAGACCTGATAAGGATATCGATAGTTTATTTGAAGATATCGAAGGGTCTGAAAGACTCACCAAACTACTTGTAAGGAAACTGTAACCTGATGTTAAAAGACTTGAAGATGACAAAAGTTTCGCTTTTAAAGTCGTTTGGGCCAGGCCTAATGTGAAGTCCTTCTCAGCACCTGCGTTAATCGGCAGGTATAACGTCAGCACTGTGGACTTGGGAAGAGAAACTGTTTTAAAACAAAGGTACCCGATGACTGGCGTCATAGTTGAAGAAACCAGTGTCCCTGAAGAGTCACTTGCGAAAACCATTGAAAAGTGACTGAGAAGTTGCTGTTTAACTGCAATGGCGTAGACTAGAGTAACACCTTCTAAGTTCCTATCAATGATATCTCCGTTTTCGTTCATTGTGAGTATTGAAGCGACTTTAGCGGAACTTCCACTGAACCGAGTAAGACAAGTGAAAGAAAGACTCCCAGGTTCAATATCCGATTCAAAGTCCTTACACGTGACTTGACTCGTGGTCAAACTGCAAACTCCTCCAATAAAAGGACTGACCATCAAATACTCCGTAGTTCCTGAAGACGTGCTCTGACTTTCATCTGACTTCCAAACAGTCTTTTTAACATCGACTCCACTAAACTTGACAACAATCTTCCCTGATCTCGGCACTTTATGATTTAAACTGAACTTCAAGTCCATAAAAGTGGTCATTCCTGAAACAATCTCACTCACAGGGACATAATTCGCAGGCTGCCAAGACTTGATCAAGACCTCGCCATGGATAATGCTGGGGCCTTTCCCGGTGAACTCTTCAACTATTGTTTTGGTTCCATATCGAAAAATTGATAAGTTCCAATTGAAGTCACTTGCCGCGTAAGCTGAATCAGGCATTGTGAAAGTCGCGACTTTTAACTTCACTTCAACTGACCCGGTGGTGCTAACGTCTGAAACACGCAGGTCATTTGAAAGGCCGTAAATATAGAGAAAGTTCTCAGCGCTGGAAAAGGAACATTCGATCGTGGAACTGTTTGAACCTCGGAGGAAGTCGACAAGAGTCCAGCATTTTTCATCTTGAAGGAAGAATTTTTCATCGATTGTTAGAAGAAGCAGGTCGTGTTTCCACAGGTCTTGACTGAGGATAAATGAGAAATAAAGGAATTGATTACTGGATACTACTGCTGAGTCGCTGTTTTCAAATGAGATTGTCAAGGAATTCGCCTTTGCAGATCTTTTTTTATCTGATACCAGGATAGTTGAGAAGATTTTATTCAAGTCGATGATGTTTCCATGCTCTGAAACCCTTGTCATTATGGAAACCGGGCCGTAAACTCCTTTATCATCTGGTAGCTGAACAGAAGGCACTATTACTGTTATGTCTTGTCCTGAAATCAACGAAACGCCTGACACAAATCGGGACTTTTCAACAAAGCCTTCAGGAAAGTTCACCAGAAATATCCCTGAGGCCAAAGTGGTCGATGGGTTAAATGTGAACTTGACGTCAACTGTTTCACCTGCATGATTTGAGGACAACTCAATCGGGTTCACGCTCCAGTCCGACTTCGGCCAGCTGATGGGTCCTGGGTCCATGTTGTCCTTTGACCCGAATTCTAAACTTTGAACTTTTAAGAGAATTAAGAGGAGCATTATTGAATAGTGATTCAATTGAAATTATTTTGTGAAAATAACTTTATTGAAGAATTAATTGAAATTTTTTTTTTTAGTTTTGGAAGATTTTTCAGTTTTTTCTGGAATTTTTAGATTTTTTACCTGAAGATAATTAAATCCGAGGAAAATCTTTCAAATCATGGAAAATTAAAGGTTATAAATCGTCTTAAAATGTCGGACTCGCTTCTTCTAAATCTTTCAGCATGTGTGACTATGGTCTGTGGAATTTACACTTCTTACAGGGTGATAAACTACCTGAAAATAAAGGACATCCCGACGATAGAAGTTTCAGAAGTCCCAGGAAAGAGTTCATCTCAAGTCCTGATGATCCGAGGACTAACAGTTCCAAGAAACCAGCGAGAAACTCTAATCTCTTCAGTGAAAAAGACTTTTTTTTCAAGTTCCGGACAAGTGCTTAACAAAAGAGTATCGAATCACGTGGTAAGATCTGCTTAGAAGCCCTTTGAAATCTCAGACATTCAAGACCCTTCATCAAATCTCACAGTTAACCTAAGTCCTTCTTTTAAAATTCGTTGTGAACAGCCTGAAATCGTTCACAAAATCATTGAGTATAACTTTTTTGAAGCTTTGTTCCTGCTGTTCAAACAAATCTCATCAGCAATGCTTCGACGAGACTTCCAGCCTGAAAGAAGTTATAAAAACAAAACAACTCGCATCATCAGTGGAAAACACGTCATTTGCCTTGGTACTGTTGACCAGTCAAGTAAAGTTTTAAATGCGGAGATCGTTGCTAGTTCGAAAGAAGCGATTGTTGATTATTATTTCAAGAAAATCAAAACTCCTGCTGTTGTTTTAGCTATTTGTGCATCGATTACTTTGATTATTGGATTTGTTGTGGTTAAGGATAAGGTTTCAATTGCGCCTAATCCTGAAGAAGTCCCTGCTGACCTGCAGTGTAGTGTCTGTTTGAGTAGAAAGAAGAATATTGTCTTGTGGCCTTGCAAGCACGTGTGTCTTTGTGACGTTTGCTTCAACAATAAAATCACTAAGTGCCCGATGTGCAGAGTAAGAATAGCTCATCAGTTTAAGATAGATTATTAGGACAATTAAAGCAAATAGTTAAAGGTTAACCTCAGAATATCAAAAGTCATTCATTAAAAACTTTATTAAAGCTTAGAAGTTTCATTCAGGTCATCTCCTTGCTTGAAATTCGTGTCAATCGCCTGATCCCTCGGCGATACTTGATTACTTCTGTTCCTCATGATGAAGTCCAAAGTAGTCATTTTACGAAAACTCAAAAAAATGTGAAAACCAGTCAAATGACTCGCCATAACAAAAAAGGCTAAACTTTTCAAGAAACTGAGAATTAAAGTCACATCTTTCGGCGTTATCAAGAAATTTTTTCTTACGCCTGTTAAAATAATAACAGAAATATTAAAAATTTCGATCAGCTCAATACTCAAAACAAGTCGAACGAAGACCTTGTAGTTCGATTTCCCCACACAATTATTCACGAAACGACAGTGGTGGTCAAAGGCTTGTGTGCATCGATTGCATTTCATGCAGTGCTTTGTCTTGTCTGAGGAAACTGGAGATTGACAGATCTGGCAGAATCTTTTGAATTGAACTTTAAGAGACTCTTTGAATCTGTTTAGAATTTACTCTTGGTTCTCTGAAGACTGGAAAATATTTATTAGAGGGTCTGTTGGGTCTGTTAGGGTCAGCTGCAAGCAGCTGACGAATAGTAGGATAAATAAACTCAGATAAATCAGTGAAAGAAATAGTTTTTCCGATTTGGAATACTCAGGAAGTACCAGGAATGTGAAGTTTAAGGTGTCGAATAAGTAGAGAAGCCAGCAGAGGATTTGGATTGCACTTAATGGAAGGCTTAAACCGTGTTTTCGAGGTTTGGGAGATATTTTCATATTGGTTATTTTTATGGAGATGATTATGATGATTTGGATAATTAATGATTTGTGTTTTTAGGTTTGGTTAAAGATTTATAGGTTTATTTTAAGAAATTAATGATTTGGATTAAGAGACTTTTGAAATTTTATTTTTTCTTTCAGGAATCTTGAGTGAAGTCTAAGTTTTATTATAATTTTAGAGTTCTTTTGTGAATGAAATATTATTAAAAATAGATAGCTTTGAAAGATTATCTGAGGAAATTATTGAAGGATTTCATCAAAGCATTAAATTCGAGTTAACCTTCCCAGGGGTTAATATTATATTTAAAACTTAGAGATTTAATATTTAGTTAGTACAAGTAGGATTTTTAATTTGGCACATCAAATAGAATTCCTTTTTTTTGAAGAATAATCAGTTAGACAAGTAACCCATATGCCATCAAACATAATCATCATGAAATTTTTTCTTTTAAACTTTTATCATCTATAATATAAGTCAGTTTTTTGGAATGATTATATATTAACTAAAATGCAAAAAGGCCTTTAGCATCAATTCTATCAAATTTTACATCGCTATTAGTTTAGGGTTTACCTTGAAGTTAATATGAGAGTTAGAAATGAGAGTCCCCTTGATAAATTTGTTTTTCATCTAGATACCAATTAAATCTAAATTATCCTAAGATATATCTTAATAAACATAAGTTTTAAATTCTATAATGAATATATTAACCATCTTGACTATCATTCAATTTAAAACCCTCGCCATAGTTTCTTGCGATGCTTTTTAAGGAAATCTTTTGACAAGAATTGATTTAATTTATGTTGTTTTTTTACTATCCAAAAATCTGCATTGATACTATTTGATGATTTAGACCTTTATACCATCATCTTAAATATACATTAAAGAATCTTAAACTAGAAAATTTATATAATATATATGAATCGATTTATTCAAATATTAAAGAAAAGTTTTGATCTTTAATCCTTCAACATAATCTCTGATGAAAGTCGCTAGCTGGTTGGTAAGACTTTAAAATTATCATCAGAGGACTCTTATATGTTCATAAAAGTAAAATTTTGAACTCCATTCAATAAAAAGTAACAATTCTAGAATCTTAAGACTAAATATAAACAAGTAACTTCAAATTAATATCAAGCTTCATCTACTTCATCATAAAACTTTCAGGAATTGAAATTATACAAGTTTACTACCGATTAAATTATTTGACAGTTAAATAATTTGATGTACTTAGAGTAACATTTGGAAAACTTAAGACCTTTACTCAATCTTTATTTTTAACCCAAATCCCCAAATATATAAATTTGTTAACTCCTAATCTAAGTTTAATATAACCAGCATCATCTAAACTATGGGTAACTTTGAATAATCCACACCCTGAACCTATTTCAATATCTAAAACTTAAACCCCAGTGATGAAACTAGTCTAAATAGCCAAATCTTCCTGAAAGAAAAATCTTCTCTGATTAAATCAAACCTATCAACTCTCCCATTCACTCTAAAAAATACTCTCACCCAAAAGAAAAATTTTCAAGTCCTAAAAGTATATAATTCAAACTTATAACTCTTCTGCCAATTCAAAAGTTGTTGAATTATTGAAATATAATAGAATGAAACCACTATTGGTTGCAAATTTGCTAGTTCTGACGATGAGTGTTTCTTACCATTTAGGTTACAACTTCGGTGAAGTCTACAAGGACCTGTCAGGTAGTGGCTTCCATGGTGTGAACGGGGACTCGCACTCAACAACAGCTTCAAATACGCACCCAACAGACCGAGGTGCATATTTTTCAGGTTCAACCCATGTGAAGTACCCTTCAAACACATTTGTGCCAACAAAGTCCATAACCCTCTCCTCTCCATTTACCTTCGCTGTCTGGTTATTAGCCCATGACTCAGCAGGAGTTCTTTTCCTTCACCAGAAAGACTCATCAAATTACTTCCTTATTGTAAGATTGGGGTCTAAGAATGTTGGCTTCCGGTTTCTGAGTAGTTCTTATGATTCTACCTTCATCTCAACATCAGCGAATACTTTAGTCGACAAGGTCTGGAAACTTTTACTCGTCAGTTACTCGCATCCGGACGTGAAAGTTTACATTAACACTGCCCAGTCTTCAAGTCTTGCCATGACTACTCCTTACTCAGAGTCAGGTTCTTATGAGACCTTCCTGGGGAAAAGCGCTTTGACTTACTCAGGGTACACTGGTTTCATTTACTATGCTGAACTTTCCAGTTCTTTGATGAGCTATTCTAAGTTCATCGGTTCATCGAGCAGTACTTGTTTAGTAGTCGGATGCAGTGCATGCACAGAAGCAATAAAAGACATTTACCTAAACAAAGAAGGCTGCTTATCTGAAGAAATGAATAAAGACAAGAACTCGAAAAAGCAGGGATGTGGGAATTCTTGCTCTTCAGCTGGAGTCAGCTGCAGCTCTAACAAAGACTACTGCATGACTTGCACTTGTACTCACGGAAGCTGCATTTTAATATCGGATGTTCCGTATTGTCTATGCACCACGTCGGCGACGTCTACAACGACGACCTGCACATGTGCAAGTAAGTTTTACTATCAGTTCGACGAGTGCCTTCCGTGTCTCAGCCAGTGTCTGACATGCACGAACAGCGCAACTTGCACTGGATGTATTGCGACATACGCGTCGTTGACAGGCAGTTCGCTTTGCGCTTGTAACAATGGGTACTATCTTGATAATGCCAACTTGGACACCACTGATGCTTGTAAAGCTTGTCACTCTGAATGCAGTTCTTGTAATGTGGCTAATGTTTGCTTGTTTTGCAAGGCTTTAAATGCTTTACCCTCTACTTCTGGATGTGCCTGTAAAGATAAATTTTATGGAACGAATTTAATCGCTGTAGGGTCTTGCTTTGCTTGTCATGCTGACTGTCAGACTTGTAACCAGGCGAATATTTGCCTGACATGTATTAATACGAGTAAAGTGGCTTCTTCTGTGGCTGGGTGCGAGTGTGATGAGTCTTATTTCTTGGATACTGTTACTGGGAATTGCGCTCAATGTCTTAGTCAGTGCGCTACATGCAGTAATTTGGTCTCTTGTGATACTTGCAAGGATGTTAATACTGAGTTAACAGCTTGTACTACGTGTAAAA
Source organism: Stentor roeselii (assembly GCA_006503475.1). Classification (NCBI taxonomy): domain Eukaryota; phylum Ciliophora; class Heterotrichea; order Heterotrichida; family Stentoridae; genus Stentor; species Stentor roeselii. The sequence continues at coordinate 20,730 of RSEH01000209.1, read as the reverse complement.
GTGGATATGGTCTAAACCCCGACAACCAATGTTGGATTTGCAGTGACGAATGCACCTCATGCGACATAAACTACAAATGCAATTCATGCAAGGACCCTGACTCCCTTCCAAACCTAAAATACACCTGCGACTGTCTGACAAAGTTCTACAAATCAGGAATAACCTGCGAGCCATGCGAGCCTTCCTGCAAGAGCTGCTCATCAGGACTAGCCTGTGACCTCTGCACAGACGCCTCATCCGAGATAATAAACGGAAAATGCGTATGCTCAGCAGGATACTACAACTCAAAAACCGCCACCGAAGAGCCCTTCTGCAACAAATGCGATGTTTCATGCGGAACCTGCATGATTCCAAGCGAATGCTCCACATGTTGGGATGAAAACGCTGAGAAGAACTCAACAAAGCTCTGTTCATGCAAGTCTAGTTTTTTTTATGATGTTGACAGCGACTCTTGCATTCCTTGTAATGAAACATGTCTCACATGCTCGGGCCCTTCACAGTTTGACTGCTTGACATGCAAAGTTGTCAAGTTTTTGAATAGTTGTCTTGATGAATGTCCTGCGAATTATGTCTTGTTGGATGAACTTTGCATTCCTGTTGAAGGTAATGAAACGATTATGGAGTTTAAGTTTCTCGATGTCGGAAATTTTTATCGTGATTTTGTTCATGGGTATATCGCTGAACAGCTCGCACTGACTGGTGATACTGAAACTGATGGAGTGAAAAGTGTTTATCAGAGAGGAGTTTTCTTTGATGGGTCGAACATGCTCAGGGTAAATGTATCTGGAATTATGCTGATCGGTTCAAGCTTCTGTATTACTATCTGGGTGAAGCCGCAATCTCAGAAAGGATATATTTTTTATAAACCTTCATTAATCAAGTATTTTTGGAGCTCAAATCAACTTTCAGTTGAAGTTTTGATTAATGAACAGTTATCATTAGTGAATAGTCCTGAACAAGAAGGGGAAAAATGGATGAACTTGTACTTGAGCATCGGGTATTCATCTACCACCCAGGCGACTTTAATGAAAGATAAGCAGCTGCTGGTGCAAGAAGTCATTTCAAGCTTTTACTACGTGGACGACTACTCTGATTACGTATATCTCGGCGGAAACAAAGACGAAAACAACACTTTTACAGGGTTTATGTATGATTTTAAGCTTTTTTCTAAAGTAATGCCTGTGGAATCAGTAGTTAATGAATGTCCTGCCTGTTCACTCTGCACAAGTGAAGGTTCTTGTCTCTCTGACTGTGAAATCTCAGAGTTCTCTTCAGACGGCTCCTGCAAGAAATGCCCTTCGAAATGCCCTAAATACTGTAAAAGTTCAACAAAATGTCACTCATGCGACGACAACAACTGTTTAAACTGCGAGAACTACGAAAAAAACAGTTGTTTATCATGTAAATCTGGCTTCGAACTGAAAAACGGGGCATGTTTTCGATGTGAAAATTCAAAATATTTCAATTCTTTCAACAAAACTTGTGATAAATGTCCTGAACTGTGTTCAAGCTGCTCTTCTTTGTCCAAATGTCTCACCTGCAATGACAACAGCGAGATACTCGAGGACCTCTGTGCTTGCTCCGCTGGATACGAGTTCACCGGGTACTGTTCAAGAAAGAACTTCTCAGCACAAATGAAAGTCAATTCAAAAAACATAGCAAGTCTCACTTTCAGTGAACTTTTACAAGACTCACTCACTTCAGAGATGATTTCAGTGAAAGTCAATGAAAAAGAAAAAAAATTCAAGTTAAAAGAAGTGAGTTTAGATGAGTATCAGATTATTCCAGAGATTAACAAAGTCAAGAACGACTCAAAGCTAATTCTTGAGTTCTTGAAAGAAATTGTTTCTTTCAACAACTCTCTCCTCAGCACTAAAGAACTAGAAGGAAGACTGACGAAGACTCAAGTAATGATTGACCAGGAAGAACTAGAAGAAAAAGCTGAAAATTCGAAAAACTATGCAAATTTGATTTCAATCATCATCACAAGTATCTTATGCTTCTTAGCCTGGACTTATTCAGAACCTTTCGCAATGTTCGAGTTTTTCAACTCTTTAGAGATGATTTACGCGGTTTACTTCTTCGACCTCGGGCTGAACCCGGTCCTTTCTGAGTTTTTGGTAGGAATGAAAGTGATAAAGTACATCCCTACTCCGTTTTACCTGCTCAGGAAGTTTCACCTCGGCCAGTCAACGAACGAAAAGCTGGAAAAATACGGATTTGAAAGAAACCTGGCAATTCTTAACCTCGGCTTTCATTTGACCTTGTTTTTCGCTCTTATTGCTGGAATGGCTCTTTTAAGTCTTGTGTCGCAAAATCTTAGAAGTCGATTTAGTAGAAGTTTGAAGTTTGGGTTCTTTTTGAGGTTTTGGATACAGGCTAACTTCGAGATGATGATTGCTGCTACGTTTGGAATGTATTTCAGTGAGAAAGATGGAAGTTTAGAGACTTTTGATTATTGTTTTTGTATTGGGATTATTTGTGGACATCTTTTTATGTGCTTGATTATTTTGATGGTTTTAAGGAAACGATCGAATTTGAGTAGGGATGGTGAAATTAATGAATTTGTTTCGAGGTATTCAACTTTTTTTGAGGATTTTAAAGATTTAGGAGTTGGGAATCGACTTTTTTACTTTTTGTTTATTTGCAGAAGGTTAATTCTGATCATTGTTATCCATTTGATCAAGTTGTCTGCCTTTCAGTTGACTGTTCATCTCTTCATGACACTTGTTGTAAGGTTTACTTAGGTCTCGGTGTATGTTGGAGTAACTAGGTGCTTTAAGAATATGACTCATAATTTCTTTCATGTTACAAATGAACTAATTATCGCTGCTTATATTTGTGTTGTCTTTGTAAGTCAAGTTGACAATTCATTGATGCAATCATTGTCAGGCAGCTATACTTGTATCTATATTATTTATGCGCAGTGGACTTTTGTCACTCTCATTGGGTTGTATCATACCAATGCCACTTTTATGAGTGGGTTGAAGAAGTGCATTCAGAAAATCAAATCGAAAAGAGCTAGTCTTAAGTATAGAGGCCAAACATCTCCAGATATTGAAACAAATGGAAATAAGTTGGGATAACCTTAGTTTAGGTAAATTTAAGATAGTTCATAAAAGAATAAATAACTTTTATAGAACTTGTATCATCGAATTTAGAATTTAATATTTTTATAATCATTATATCTAAATATTGATGCTTTTTAAGTTTTGAATAAAAGAATTCAGAAACAAGGTATTAGAATAAACTTTTAGCAATGAAATTGAAGTAAAATACCTAATCTTTAAACTTCATCCTAGACAAACTTCTAAAAGTCAAACTTATCAGTATTCAGCTATTAATCTCATTTAAATAAAAAATCTAAAGTGATTATATCTTTTCCAAATATAATTTATTACTATGTTTCACAAGGCTTATCATATTGGGATGTCTAAGGTTAAAATATTTGAAAAAGATTAAGAGGTCTGCATTTTCTGTGAAGAAATATAATTCGATGATATAATCTTTTATGAATATCGATCTCATATTTTTCCGAACTTTATAAAATGAACTTCGGACCATTACTATCCTCTCTGCGATTAGATGACTCAACGTTAAGAATACTATACAACACGGTATTCTTTCCAAGAAAACTAATCCAAAGGCTAGAAGATCTTGGCTCGAACGAAATGGATGAAGAAGAGTTGAATTGCAAGTACAATCATAAAGAAGAGCACCTCTATATTCTCCTCATACTAGAAACTTTTCTTGAAGTTAAAACCCGGTTTCAAGGTATCCAAATAGATCTTGAGTCACTTTTTGAATCTTTCAGAAACTGGTTCAGCATTCAGAACTCTCACAACATTAATGAGAAGGCCCTTGAGTTGCACCTTCAGAACCTAAAGCCTGGGATCCCCTTACTTCTCTACCTACGCGGTCAGAATGCTTCAATCGCGATTTCCACAGAAGAAGACGAGTCCAAGTCAGCTGAAATAACAATCTTTCAGCCAAGTTCCAAGAGTAAAGCTTTCATGGAGTCATGCAATGATTTCTCAAGCTTTTACCCAACAGCGGGCTTTGAACTCACAAAAAACTCAATAATAAAAACAAAAGCGTTTTCAAAATTTTTAGCTGACTTATCGAACTTCTCGAATGATGTAAGCAAATCAACATCAACAAAGAAATACACTGAGATTGAAGAGTTAAGAGATACTATTTCACCAAAGCTGGTTTACGAATGGTTTCTTCCCTTTTGCTGTTCGAAGTCCTCTGAAAATTTAGTGCAGGTGATAAAAAAGTATCGCGATCATGCCGTCAGTGATATAAAAGGAGCACCTTTCAGAAGGTCTGGCATGTGGTTCACTGTGAAAACTCTTTTGAATGTTTTACTTGTGAAGAGATTCGGGGAGGTAAAGGGAAAAGTTATTTTTAAAATCATGATGATTTCTGCTCATTTTATATTAGCTCAACTTGTTCCTACTGAGCCTGAAGTTGATTTTGAAGTGATTCAAAAACTTGCGAAACGAATTAATAAACTTGAGTGTTTCAGGAAGGATTACCCGGACTTGGTGGCGGTATTCGATGATGATTTGCATGAGTTTATAAGGATACGAAGAGAAATGATGGATTTATGGTTTAAAGATATTGTCCTGCAGTCAAGGTCTTGCAAGTCTTTACTCGATCCTTATAAAATCTCCACCAAAGATATTTTTCATGATTTCAGGTACTTAGTTGAAAGGATTCAAAATGAACTGGTTACAAATAGTGACTTTTTAAATGTTTCAATAATCAATAGAAAGTTTATTAGAGTCAAAATTGATTCAGCTATTCCGGAAACAGAAATATTTGATGGAATAGTCAATGAATCAGTTATTCTTCAAGACTTTGAAGCATGGGTGAGGACTTCACTGAACCCGAATGAAAATACGTATTCTTCTGCTGAGAATTTCAAGATTTTCAGTTTATTAAGTGCTTATCTTAATGCTGCGATAAAATATTACAATGATGATCCAGTTGGGTACTCCAGAATGGTCTTAACAGCATCAAAGATACTTTATGTTATTGATTTTGTCGCTTCTAAACAATTCTCAATACTTTTGGACTACAAACTAGGAATCAGTCCGAATGTGTTTTCTGATTTGCTACTTCCGACGCTCAGTGACTTACAATATGCTCAAGAAATTTTTAATTATTTTTCTACTAGGGAGGCAGGTCATTACCCAGATCTTTTAACACACTCTAATAATTATACAAGGGTGTTCGCTGAAAGGTTTTATAGCAAATATACAAAATTTTCTAACCTAGAAAATGAAATAGATCAACAAGATGAAAAAAACATTCAAGACAAAGAAAAAGAGTTTGAATCCTCTATAAGTGGCTATCTCTCCTTATTATCATCATTAGAAACAATTAGTTGCAAGTGTGAGAATTATTCCATGTCTAATGATTTTAACTCTAACTCCTGTGAGAAATGTTCCAAAATTGACTATATTCGTAATATGTCGATAAGTATTTATGAGAAATTACTACCAGAAAAAAAGCGTGAAAGATCTCTAGTAATTTTCGAACTATTGATGCCACAAAACATCGCAACTCTTCGAGACGCTCTACAAATCTACCGGAAAATAATTTTAAAAGAGACTCAAAATCCAGCTGAATTTAAAGGAGCTTGGAATTCTGAAGAGCGACTAGCAAGTTACTCAAACACTGTGAAGAAAACAGTGACCCTTAGAAGTACATCAAACACTTTTGCAAAGACTCACTTTTCAAAGATCCGCATCTGCAACAACTCTTCGATATTAGATTATATAAAGCCCAACGGTTACAACTGTTACTATGGAGATGAAGAAAATTTCGTAGGTTCAAAGAAGTTTTCAGAAAAACTCAAAGAAAATTTTTCATTTAAAACAGAAGGAAAATATAAAGAGCTTCAATGGGTTCTGTTGTCAAACTCTTATAATGAAAACGAAGCCATTGCCAGTCAAGGAACTTGTCACCAAGCCTTAAGTAAAAAAGAATTCTTGAAATTTACAATGTTTCGTGCTGGGTCGAATCTGGTTCTCTACAACTTGCTTGATGCTGTTGAGACCAAAAGCCTTTCATTTGGGAAAAAATCAGTTTTTTATTTAGTTTGTCAAACTTTATGGGAAGTCGGACCTTTACTTCAAAAAGACCCAAAAAAGTCACAATTCACGAGGGGTCAGGAATTATTGAAAAATGATAATTTTTTATATCAACTTCATAAATCGTTATCGAATTTGCTAGATGATTGTGTTCTTAACTGGAATCAACATCTTGTCCTGGGTAATGTCGTTTTTATCATTTTGAGAGTTGTGAATTTTAGTTCTTCACCTGAGCAATTGAATATTTATTTGGAGTTATTATTAAGGACTAGAAAAATTGGATTTGAGTGGATTAAAAAAATTGAAGAAAGGCTTTTAAATACAGATGATTTGAATCAGGAATCAAAAATTAAGGCAAAGGGTAAACTTCTGGAAATTTGTTGTTTTTGTGTCCTGACATTTTATGTTGAGAAAAAATATTTGGAATATGTGCTGAAGGAAAATGAAGATATTATCTGTCTTTTGTTATCGATGACAAAAATATATGACTTAAAAATATTGCATGATGCTTCCAAAAGTCCTTTTAGAAAAAATGTTCTTTCATGGACAAGAATGGTTATAAAAGAGTTAGAAGACTATTTAATCGATAAAATAAGAAATAATTTTTCATCCTTAGCAGAACTTTTGCACATCAAATGGCCAGAGTCACTAAAATGCAAAAAATCTTCAACTTTTGATTACGACCCAAGCACATTTTCAATTCTTTATGAAGTAGTAACAGATAAAAACATCTCAAAATCAATCGAAATCGGCTTAGATGGAGCCTTTCTGATAAACAACGAGCCTCTTTCTAAACTGCCAAGTGAGATTTATAATCACAGACTATTCACAAGATTATTTTCAAAAACCGATTTCGACGTTAGCCCCTCACTTTTTGACCAGAATTCCAAGACGACAAACTGGATAAACATCAACGAATCATTAAGATTCAATTACACGTTTACATATACGGCAAGTAATTCTTCAGTACTCCAGATAAAAGAAACATGTGATGATAACGGAAACATTTCAGAGCTTGAGCTTATCCCAGACACATTCTTTCTTAATATTCTTCCAATTAATTTAATAGAAGATTACAGTCATTGGCTCGACAGGTTAGAAAGAAAAATTTACTTCCGAGTAAAAAACTTAAAAACAAACTTTTTCAGTAACCAGAAATTTTTTACTCTAGATCTGAATCAACATATCATTCAGGAAAATTCGACAAAACATAAACTAATAAGCATTAACAGTAATACTTTCAATGAATTCTACTCAAAAGTAGGATTCAGACTGGAATCCTATGGAAACATTCTCATGTTTCTTCAGCCTAGTCCAGTTCAGAAGATAAGAATAGACTTTCCGAGGCTCAGTCTAAATTTCGAGCTTTCTCTAAACAGGTCTGAAATTTTATCAAAGCAGTTCAGCGGCTTCAAGGTTTCTGAAGTGCAGACTCTTGAAACTCTAATCGGCCTTGAAAAAGGTTTAATTTTAATAAAAACCGGTAAAACTTTAAAGAAGAAAATAATAATTCCCAACGGTAAACTAATTATTTCTCAAGGAAAAAGTCATCAAAATGTTGATATTGACCTTCAGAATCTCAGAAGTCCTTCGTTTTTCATCTACAATATCGACTACAGGCTAGGAGTCCTCAAAGCCGGAGACTCTCGATTAAGTTGGATTTATCTTGCAAACTTGCATGCTGTTACTTCAAGTATTTTGCCAGATCCCTTTTTAAAAATAACAGGAACAGCAAGAGCTTTAGAAATACTTCAAAGTCCTCTCATATTTTCATGCCTTCCACTTGACAAAGACTCAAGAACAGTATTAAAAGAGATCTCATCTTTAAGTCCATTAAGGAAATATGTTCCTCCTGATCAGAAATTAGTAGAAAGAGTGGTTTGGCCAGAATGGATTCCTAGTTACGTCTCGCATGACGCTTTTAAATTCTTGACTTTTCGGATAAAAGAAGACAGTTTTCGATTAGACAATAATGTCGAAGTCGTTGATTCAATGATCAAGACTTTGTACGTTAAAGCTTATAAAAGACTTTTGCCACTCAATCTGAAAGTTTCGAAGGACTTTGATTATATTCTTACTTCGAGTGCTTCAAGCAATAGTTTTCTTGGAAATGACTTGAAGGTCAACTGGAACCGAGAGTCAATAATCAATGCAAGAAAAGTCGCGTTTTTGAATGGAAGACAAAGCAATTTTAAATCACTTGCTTCAAGGTTTTACAAACTGAAGACTCTTAGAGGAAAAATAGGAAAAATTCCTGTTTATTCTGTGTCTTCATGGATGATTATAGCGAAAAAATTGACTGATCGTTTCATTGAAGTTTATGAATTATGCAGAACTTGTCCTGAGGAGGATAAATTCGGAGTTTTGCTCGGTCTTAGTTTGTGTGCTTATGTCGGAGCTGACATTGAACTTGTTAGGGTGTTAGCAGCAGTTTTAAATTATCAGTCAATGTTCAATCACCTCCTCGCTCCGGAATACGAAGCGTACGAAGACACAGAAAAAGACAGTTTTAATAGAAAAGATATAAAAGACATTATTACTGCTCAAGCAATTACACTACAAAGTTATTCCTCAATTAACTATGGACCAAGTTCTAATGTTTCTGCCAAGGAAATAGAAAAAAGGTACTCAAATGATATTAGTTTAAATGCGCAGAGTATTCTTAAAGACTTAGAAAATCAATGGCCTTGCGCTAAAGTAGAGAGCTTTTCTAACCCGTTTTTTGACTGTCAAGCGATTTTTGAACAAGTTTCTGAGGAATTATGCAAATGGTTCAAGAATTTTGAATTAAGCAATTTTTTTAAAAGACTTAAAGAAATTTATGCATCTTTACCTCAAGCATCGGAGGTAAATTTAAAGAGTGTTTCAATGGAAATTCCAACGCCATTTATTGTCAATTCTTTTCAAGCTAGTTTATCATCATCCTCTCAGGATATTAATTTACTCAGTGATTTAGCATGTGCAAAGCAAATATTCAAAACAGGTTTATTTATCCAAGAGAATCTAATTGAAGTTGATCATGAAAATGATCCTAGTAATAACAGAGAAATTCCAGAATTTCCATTAAATTCTACATCCTCTTCCAAATTACTCAACAATTTACTGCAAGAACTCAAAAGCAGCTGGAATGACCATCAAAACCAAAAATTCTCTTCAAAACCCTTGAAACAAGTAAAAACTCTAGAATCCCTTCTAACTTCCCTAAAAAATTCATATCAAAGTAAAATAAAAGAATATCTCAACACCCTAGAATCAGTTCTTTTCACCTCAAACAAGTCCAACCAACTACTTCAAAATTCTCTGATTTTTCCTCAACTCACATCAACTGAAATCCAAAAGCAGGTCCTAAGTCTTTCAAGTCATTTCTTCCAGTTAGAAAAGGATCTTCTTTCCTACTGTGGAGCGATTTGCGTGCTTTGGACTCTTGAGCAAAGAGTGGAACGATGCTTGTCTTATCTGCGCCTGGGCAGTTCAGAGGCTTTGGCTCTTTCTAGGGAATTAGAAAGTGTTCCTTACCAGAACTGGAGCCCAGAAGAGTACCCTGAATGGTTGATTCTGCAAATTGAACTTGACTTAATGATTCGGCCAGTTCAGGTAGATGTGGCGAAGGCGATGATGAATCCAGAAAATCATCAAAGCCAAGTCATTCATCTGAAGATGGGAGAGGGAAAAACTTCTGTGATTCTTCCAATGATGGCGTTGATCTTAGGTAATCAAGGTTTTCTTGTCAGAATCAATGTTTTAAAGTCACTTTTTCATATCAATAGAAATTATTTTACGAATTTACTTGGAGGTGTGCTTAGTAGAAGAGTTTATGTGTTGCCTTGTACACGTCAGAGTGAGTTTAATTTGAATAAGGTCACAACGGTTCATAATTTATTGAAGGAGTGTCTTGATAAAAAAGGAGTGCTTGTTACTTTACCTGAGTTTCGCTTGTCTTTCAAATTAAAAGGCTTGGAATTGGCTAGAAGTTCAAATCAAAAAGAATTGGCAGAGAGATTTATTATGGTGCATAAATGGCTCGAAGGTCATTGTAGAGATTTAATTGATGAAGCAGATGAAATATTCACTCCGAAATGCCAACTTGTGTACACTATTGGAGAACACTCACAAACTTGCTTCAGAAATCTAAGATTGAAGGTTTCTCAGGCTGTACTTGATCTCGCAAAACATCATTTTTCAACACTTGAAAAAACTTATGGAAAAGAATCAGTTTTTTTGCAAAAATCATGCAACATTATTGCATATCCTCACTTTAGATTTATAAATCGAGATGCTTATAAAGATTTTTGTAAACTAATCTGTTATGATATTCTTCAAGGTAAGTGCAGACATATTAATTTTTTTGAATTAAAGGACTTTGATATTGATCTAGTCTCTGAATACCTGTTGAATCATGAAGTTTCTAGTTTAAGTAGAGAAAAAATCGAAATTATTTTTAGAAAAGATAGTCAAAACTATGAAATACTCACTTTTCTTAGAGGATTGTTCGCATTTGATATTCTTTTCAAAGCTTTTAGCAAAAGATGGAGAGTTAACTACGGGGTTAATGGTAAATCTGAAATTCTGAAGCAAGCTGTACCTTTCAGAGCAAAGGATGTACCTGCTGAAAGTTCTCTATTCGCGCATCCTGATATAGCGATTTTATTGACTCAACTTAGTTACTTCTATAGCGGTTTGACTGATAGACAATTAGACGAGGTATTTGATAAACTCACTAACGACTCTTTTTCAGAAACAGAATACGAAAGCTGGATTCAGAGTATTCCGAAAAGTATTCCCCTCCAAACCTCCTTAAAATCACTTAAAGAAGTAAATTCCTATGATCTTAATCAAAAGCAAAAGATCCTCTACCCAATTCTTCGAATGCATACAAGTGTTATAAACTACTGGTTAAACAATTACATTTACCCAAAAGAAGTAAAAGAATTTAATTCGAAACTAAGTACCTCGTGCTGGGATTTAAGCCTCGACAAGAGTCTCTCCTCAGGTTTCAGTGGAACAAGCGATTCAAAAATTCTCCTTCCCTTAAATACCCATTATTTACATATGAGTAATCTTTCAGGAACAAACGGAAGCATATTAGAAAAACTTATTCATCCAGATAATAATTTTTACTACACAGTCCAGCCGGGTACCTCCACTTTAGAATTATTGAGAATAATTTCAAAGACTGACCCAAAGTTAAAAGTAATTCTTGATGTTGGAGCCTTGATGCTTGAACCATCAAACATGCAGCTTGTCCAGACATGGCTTGAACTCAGACCTGACCTAGAAGCAGGGATTTACTTTGACGAAAACGATGAAATTAAAGTGATTGATCAAAAAGGCAATGTCTCTTCATTCGAATGTTCTCCGTATAAGAGTCATTTGCAGGCTTGTGTTATTTATCTGGACGATTTTCATACCCGCGGAACTGACTTGAAAATCCCTGAAGGGACTATAGCAGCTGTTACTTTAGCTCAGGGACTGACAAAAGATAGGCTAATCCAGGCTTGTATGAGAATGAGATTGCTTGGAGAGGGACACAGAGTCAGTTTTTTCGCTAGTCATGAAGTTGATTTTTTTATTAGAAAAAATCAACCAAATGTTGGAGTGAAGGAAATTGTTGAATGGTCGATTGAAAATACCAGAAACTTTATTGAAGATCAAGTTTTGAATTGGGCTTTACAAGGCATCAGTTTTTATCGTCAATTGCAATTATTTGAAAACTATCTTAATGAAAATGATTTGATTAAATATTCAGCTTTATTTGAAGAAAAGGAAGAAATAGATGTTTTTTCTCTTTATGAGTCGGATAGAATTCAAACATTGGCTCTGGATGGTTTAAATGAAAAAATTAAAAAAACCTCAGAAAATCTTAAAAGTTCTTCAACCAGTTCATCACTTTTTGATAAATTTGCTGCAAAGATCCTTGAAACCATCACTGAAAATATTGATTCAAAGCTACTCAATCTTGAACGGAAAATCGAACTGGAAGAAGAAGTTCAAATAGAAGTTAGAAAATCTGCAGTTCCATTAACACCCCAACTTTCAAAAGGACTGAACCTTTTCATAAAAACTGGAGTAGTTCCAGAAAACTCTCAAGAGTTGATTCACATCGGTCAAGGTTTCATTTTATCATCCCTTAAGAACATTTCACAGGCATCATCTTGGAGCAAGAGAATATTTTTATCTTCTGATTTCATCAACACAGTTTCTAAAGACTTTCATGGAGACAGTTTCCTTAAACATCCAAGATGGATCTGTTACAATAGCTCGAAACCCAATGGACATCTCGTCATTATCAGTGCCTTTGAAGCTGAATATCATTTAAGGAACTTTTCAAACCAGGCCACGAGCCTCGCGTTGTTGATGCCCAGGTCGAGAGTTGGCCAGCAGCTCTTGTTTTCAAGGTTCAACGTTGAAATTCCTCGAGAACTACTTCAGCAGGTGGCTGTTTTTGCAGGCTCAATGTTTTTGAATGAATTCGAAGTTGATGAATTTTTTAAATTTATTGGCTATTGCCCCGGATCTATGAGTCTTAATCGGGTTGAGGGTTTAGAATTGATTGAGCCTTCAGGATTTGTCAAGCCTGAGCATAGGATGAAGATTCTTGGGCATGATAAATGCCTGTTCACGAGTAATCCTCAAAATCTTATTGTTCAAATCGCAGAAGTTAGAAACTTTGGGGTATTTAGCAGGTTTTCTCATTATTTTGAGATTTTTTATAATGGAAGAAAGATGATTCAGAATGAATAATATAGTTTAGATAAATTCTCTTAGAATGGTGATAGCATGACTATTTTCCCTGGTCAAGCAGATCAGTTATAATGAAGAAGGATTAAAAAAATATTCAGAAATTGATATTTTTTCTGTTATCATTAATCAAGTTGATGCAATGCATGAATTGAGAAGTTGCTGGACCTGGCAAAATGAATCAAGAAGGGCTTCTGCCTTTGCCCCTGATGAGAATTTCAGACTTTATGATGAGAAAAACTTGTTTTTACCGGAGTAGTGGCTTATTTAGGAAGATTAGTTAAGATTGGCGATTTAATTAAATGATCAAGAATTATGAAAATTTTCGCTGGGACTCCAGACTACCAAGTAAGATTATGAGAAGAATGATATTTGTGAATTAAAATATCTTCTACATTCAGAAGAATGAGCAGACTGTTACCATGAAGAATCTAATCACTGGAAAAGCCCTTGAAGAAGTTTTTAAATATCGATCACAGGTGTCATTTAGATGGTTTTAAATTACTAAGAGGTTCGCAGAGCTCGATTTGTAAGTGAAATCAGTAAGTAAAGGACTTTTACCAATTTCTAACACTAAAATAGTCCCAAAGTATAGGATGCATTTAAAAAATAAAAGAAAAAATTTAAGGTTTATTTATTTTCGAAATTATTTTTTGAAAGTTTAGAGGAAATATTCAGATTTCCTATAAATTCAAAGAAAGTTATTATTTCACTATCTTAATACCTAAATCAATCCTCTTTTCCGTATTTTCTTTTCTTCTAGTTTTCTTTCGCTTTCTTCTTCTTTTCTATCCTTTTTTCTTCTTTTATCTTTTATCTTCTTTCTTCCTTTCCTCCTCGATAGCCTACTATTTTTGGAGCTCTTAATACTTTTGCTTGAGCTCAGTGTATCTACTTTCTTTTCTAGTCTCTTGGCTTCTTCCTGTTAAAGCTGCTTCCTCAGCTTCTCACTCTTTTATTCACTTAAGTCTATTGGCTTTTTCCTCTTCTAATTGCTATTTCCTCTTCTAATTGCTTTTTCCTCTTCTAATTTCTTTTTCCTCTTCTAATTGCTTTTTCCTCTTCTAATTGCTTTTTCCTCTTCTAATTGCTTCTTCAACTTCTCGCTCTTGGTTTCCTCCTTTTTCTAGAACTCAGTGCATTTTCTTTATTCCTGTTAAAGCTGCTTGCTCAACTTCTCGCTCTTTTTTTAAGCTATTGGCTTCTTCCTCTTCGAAGTGCTTCCTCAGCTTCTCGCTCTTGACTTTCTCCTGTTCAAGCAGCTGCTTGAAAGTTTCACTTTTTTGTTTTACTTCTTCCATCTTTTCTTCGTAATCTCAAATTGTCTGACCTTCATTTGCAATTTCGCTGAAAGTCTTCCATCTGAAATCTGTCTTCATAAAGATACTCTCCTTAAACAGTAAGTACTCTATCTGGCTGATAATTGATTTGATTGAAAGGTGTCCATAATGCTTCTTAAAACATCTAATTTTTGAGTATGATTTTTCTCTCTTTTGCGGTTTTTGCTCAAATTTAGAGCATCAGGCTAAATCGCATAGCGTCTCAAGGTTTAGGGTATTAATTGTAACTCGAGTTCTCTGAAGAATGCTTTGGTACTGATTTGTTGAACAGATCTCTCATAGCATTTGAAGAACTCACAAGTTTTCACTTGTCAGCCAGTATCCGAAGATACTTCATGAGCCAGGGAAGAACTGATCAGCCATTGATGAACGGCTCCTAGATTCCGTTGTTCAGCACTGAGAAGCACTTTTCGCAGGATTTCAGGTGTCTTGACTCTGCTTAAATTAAAAATACTAAAGATGATACCGGGCTGTGGAACTTTCGGAAAATCAGAGATTTTGCGAGGTTTGTGCTTTTTTTAGAGGTTTTGAAGAATAATGTGGTAGCTTCGAAGAACTTTGAGGAGCAGAGGGTTATTGAAGGGTCAGGTGAGGCGGAAAGGAAAAGGATTGTGGATGGGGAGGATCTTGGAAGGGAGGAGGAAAATGACTTGGATTGGCAGGAGTACTGAGTCTCGACTAGGAAGCCTAAGCATTGGGGGGATGAGGGAAACACGATTTCTTCGAATTCATTAAAAATTGAAGGATATGAAGAATCTATGATTGAGAGGCTTGCCAAGGAGGAATCTTTCTTGAAAGTCAAGTTAAGGGATATCTTGAAGTTACTTTCATTTGGAGGTGAATTACTTGATATTCCCATTAATAATTGTGAATACAGAAGCAGGCTCAAGAAAGTCTTTAGAACTTTCATTTATATACTCTCGATAGGGTTGATAATTGAAAGCCCGCTTCTTTTAATTTTGAATGAAATTATTTAAAAGAGGCAGGGCTAGGATATGATCAATTAGAATAGTTTTTTATTATTGGGGCTCTTCTGTTACTTCGGGAAAAAGATTGGCTCTGAGGGTCAGGTTAAGGGCCCTGCTGATCGGGATAGTTGTGGCTAATGGGGTAAACTTTAGGCGTCAGCGATGCCTTGATTTTCAGGTTACCCTTGACAGCGAATGGCCAACTCAGAACTGGAGCAGCGATATAGGAATCCGACTGTTTAATTAAAACAGAGCATTGTGAAACCCATAAATGGTGTTGACAAAATGTGATTTCTTCCCAGTGCTCTATATGTCAATGTGAAGAAATTCATCTAGGCCCGGGTAAACGGCAGGAGTAATTATGACTCTCTTGAGGTAGCCAAATACCTCGTCATTAATTAGTGACGTGCATGAATGGATTAACGAGATTCCTGCTGTCCCTATCTACCATCTAGCGAACCTACAGCCAAGGGAGGGGCTTGGTGAATTAGAGGATGAAGGAAGACCCTGTTGAATTTGACTCTAGTCCGGCTTTGTGAAATGGCGTAGGTGATGTCATTTTACTTATCTCTTGATGTAGAAACCTCCGGGTTCTAGTTTATTTTTGGCAGGAGACAGGGCCAGGTAGGGAGTTTGGCTGGGGCGGCACATCTGTTAAATGGTAACTCAGGTGTCATATGGCAAGCTCAAAGAGAACAGAAATCTCTTGTTGACGAAAAGGGGAAAAGCTTTCTTCATTTTGATTCTCAATATAAATACAAACTGTGAAACCATGGCCTATCGATCCTTTCCTTTTTAAAAGTCTTAAACCAGAGGTGTCAGAAAAATCACTACAGGGATAAGAGGTTTGTGGAAGCCAAGCGTTCATAGCAATGTTCCTTTTTGATTCTTCGATTTCTGTTCTTTCTATCATTGTGAAGCAGAATTCACCAAGTGTCGGATTGTTCACCTGCTAAGGGATGTAAGGGTTTAGGCCTTGGTGAGATAGTTTAGTTTTACCCTACTGATGACCGATGTCGCTACAGTAATCCAACTCAGTACGAGAGGATCCGTTAGTTCTGATCACTGGTTCATGCGATTTCCTGACAAGGAAGTGCTGCGATGCTGCCATCTGTTTGATTATAACTGAACAACTATGAGTCAAATCAATACTGGAATGCGACGTCCGGAAGTTGCATATGGACGCAGACTGGGATGCTATAACAACCAAACTTTATCGGGCACAAATCTTTTGCAGACTAATTACATGGAAAGAGGATTCTAACTATGAGAGTAAACTTGTCTTATGATATCCTGAGATCCATCCTCATTCAAGTCTTATGCTGGGGTACCTCAAAAGACTTAGAAAAATTTACTAATGTTGCTTATGCTGGGGTAATTAGGTTGACTTAGTAATTTTTAAGTGATGATATGCTTGACTAGTGTGCTGATGTTATGCTGGGGTATCTTATATAACAAGCCATCTTGCCTGCTGGTTATTGTGCTGGGGTATATAACTTAATAATACATATAATCCTAGATTATTCTGAGGTGCCTACTTAAATCAACCATTTTTCTGATGATGCTAGACTGGGCACTTAATTTAATCAGCCAGTTTTTCTGCTGATACTATGCTGCGTACCTTATATACAAGCCATTTTACCTGTGGTGACTGTGCTGGGGTTCCTAATATAATCATCTATTACTCCTAATTTTATGTGGGGTACCGATTTATTCATCTTTAGAAAGACTGAGGATACTGTTTCTGACTGAAGATTGGAATTTTTCATAGTAGATGTAGTGAATTTGAATTTAGTTGATGATTGAGAAGCGGCAGTGATGTTAAATTTATGAATTGTGAGTAGAAAATTATGAATTTAAATAAATATAGATATGTTTGCTGTTTTAGATTGATATATTATTTTAAGCTTATATGGTTTATTTGTTCTGATCTTGGCTTAATATAATTAATGGACTACACCACAGCAAAAAAGGTGAAAAGTATGGCAACAGCTCGGGCATCCCACAATAATAGGTATGCAATGGATGCACTAGGCAGAGGTGGCTGGTGGGCTCGTAGCTATCCATCTGTTTGGATAGAAATTGACCTTGGCAGTATTATGTACATCAGAGAGATAATACTTACTCTTGGTCATGATATCTATGATCTCACTACTCGTCACTCGGTTACTGTAGGATGCACTCCTAATCTGGATGAATTCGAAACTATAAGCTTAGGGGAAGGAAGAATAGGTGATAAGTTGTTTATGAGCGTTTATAATGATATTCGCTATTTCAGAATCACAACTACAGGAACAACATCAGAAGTTAATTGGAGAGATATTAGTTTTAGATAACCACTATAAAATTATCTGCTAAAGTTGTTTTTTTCCTAAATTTAGTATCCCAAGCTAACTTTGATTAAATATCTCTTATATCTCACCTTACTTTAATCCATGATTTACTTTAAATTCAGTTAAGCTGCTTAAATCAGAGTCTTTCAAATGAAGTATATCCCATATTAACCCAACTTAATAATATATATATTATTTTGAATACATGGTATAAAGTAATATCTCTCATAAGCTCATCTTTTAAGAATATTAAGAAAAATCATGTACTATGAGCAGGCTTATCTTTTTAACTTTTTTAGTAACTTAAAACTTAATATTTTATATTTGTTGAAAACTTTATATTAGATAAATTTGTATAATAAAACCTAGTTTTTATGATTTAAAATCCTTTGGATGCTGTTGTAAAGAATTTGTAAATTGAATAAATTTCATAATTAAATTTGAAAATACCTTGATTAATATTGATTCTCATGTGTTCAAGTTGATGTAAAGGTCAAACTATAAGAAGAATGATAATTAATTAAAATTTTAGTTTATTATCGCTAAATCTAGGATTCTTTTTCGTATCAAAAAGTTGTATCTTTATAAATGATAACTTCAAGCTTACAATCTGCTGCGGGTACTTCAGGTAGACTAGCCCCTAGGTATAGGCTGATAGAAAAAGATCTTTCTTAACCTTCAAAACGAGTAAAGCAGGTTAAGATCGATGATTAAATGTTTGATTACATTAATCAAAAAATGCTAGGAATCAGGACAATTCCTTACAATAAATTTTTTCACATGTCTGCTATTAAGACAGTCGCATTCTCTCGATATGGATGCTTTTTAGCTAGTGGCTCGAAGGATTACTATGTTAAAGTCTGGAATCTTTATGAGAATACAGAAGAGTTAAGTGTATCTCATTTGGGTAAAGTAAATTCAATCATATTTCTCCAACGGGAGATTTTATTGCCTCAGGATCCTTAGATTTTTCTGTAAAAATTTGAAGATTTTTAAAAAAAGAGAAGATTTCTTAGTAAGCCATAAACGAAAGTGAGAGATATATGTTTACAGCTGATGAAAACATACTTGCTTCAGGATCAGATGATAAAACTGTAAGAATATGGAATATTAAAGAAAAGAGAGGAATATTCACCGGAAATCATCTAGATAAAGTAAGATCAATGTGCTTTTTGTCATATTTCAATAGAATTTCATCAGGATTTGATGATATGACAGTAAAGCTTTGGAATATTAAAGAAAAAAAAGAGGAGTTATCTATAGACCATTTAGATATTGTAAGAGTAGATGCTTTTCACCTGAAACTAACCTTTTGGCCTCAGGATCAGATGATGGTGCTGTTAAAATATGGGATATTGACAATAAAACACAATGGAAGTGTAAGATATTTGTGCTTCTCTCCAACTGGAAAATTTATTGGCACGGGATCTAATGAAAATTGCATGAGATTAATGAATATAGAAGAAAAAAAAGATGAATTTATCGGCAGACATTTAGAATAAGTACGAGCAGTATGTTTTTCGAATGATGAAAAATTTATTGCATCAGGATCATATGATGATACAGTAAAGATTTGGAATTTAAAAGAAGACAAGAAGAATTCGTTGCATATCATTCAAGAAATGTGATAATTAAATACCACCAATAACAAAACTATTTACAAATGCTTAAAATGAAATAAATCCAAGTAGCTGACACTTAAACCTGGTCAATAGAAGTTCAAGTTTCTCATTAATAACATCTTTATTTTATGCAATTACCGGAATGCTTTATAGGCATGAAAGACTTACTAGATAATCTAAAAGTTAGAGCAAAACTATTCGATGACATAAGTAGCGATATCTAAAAATAAAAAAATCTTCAAACCTTTTTATTATTTTATCATAATAGCAAACTGGAATAAAGGTAAAACACTTTTAAGACTTTGATAAAGAGATTCCTTTGATTAAGGCATATGGGAAAAATATGAAAATTCGAATTTTTGGTTAGGAAATATTTTTTTATCCATTTAGTTAGACCAAACTAAAAGTAAGTCTTGAGTTATTATTAGTAACAAAGAGTTCAGGACTCTCATAGCAAACCCTTTCATCATCTTCTAAAACTTCAAAATTCATGATAAATACACTTGAATCAAGACCTACAGAATTTCCAAAACCGATTTCAGTCACTAAAACAGGATCACCTGATAGAACTTTGAACCTGTTAAACGCTATTCAATTGCTAATCTGAAAAAAATTTAATCGACTACCGAGTGAGATGCAGCTTTGGAAGTCGAAAATTTTTAAAATTTCTCTTTTTAATGCGATTTCTGATATTTCGAATATTTCAGTGGCACAACAGTTTGGGTAATGGTTAAAAAGAATTCTTGGGTAGTCTTGATTGAATTGATAGAGATTCATTGACTTGATGAATTCAAGTAATGAAGCGATTCTACTTGAATCCTGCATTGATGAAGCCCTTGCCATTATTTCTTCGTTTTTCCGAAGAGATGCAAGAGTTTGAAGTGAGTATTTTTTTCTGTTTGGATGCTTTCATAAAATTCTTCAGTTGTCTTGACCTTCGTGAAATATTGTTTTCTTTTAAGAGGATACTTTCTTTGTTTTGCATACTTTTAGATGAAGATAGGCTCGTTGACTCCTCTGGTTGCTTTATTTTATAATCTTGAGTCTCATTATCTATAAATTCAGTGCTGCACAAGGGGCATGAAAAACTATTACTTTCCTTTAAAAAATCGATACACTTTAGGCATATAAGACAATTACAATGAAGAATTGTTTGGGAGTTTGATGCTAGATTTCTCAGACAATAAACACACAATTTTTTTTGATTCATATTTTTCATCAATACAAAGAGATAAGTAAACAACCAAATTTAAAGATTTTTCTATAATGGATTTATACAAATATCATAATTATACCTCAAAGATCAATAAAGATTAAATATCTTAAATTACAAACTAAAGTAGTTGATGAATTGATCATAGAAATTAAAGAATAAAACTATTTCAATCAAACTTTGCTTTGTTTGAATTTAAAAGAAAAAGTATAAATAATTCAAAAAAACATCTGATTCTTGAGAGTTTCTAACAGCTAGGCTATCTCGATTCTTATTAATTTTTGAATTCATATCAATCTTATATAAGATGTCATCTAAAATCGATTTATATAATTTTTATCATCATGGATCTATTCTAATACTACTTAAAATAAATTTTTAATCACTGGGTTAATTTTATAATCGTTTCATA
>RSEH01000208.1:0-87196 GCA_006503475.1 Stentor roeselii | reverse complement strand
CATATTTATTTATATACCTTTAAGCAAAGACTCTTTAAGTCAAATGAATATTTTAGTTTTGATAAGGTTGAAATATCAAGTTAATACTTTTCAAATTAATCTCATTCTGTCAAGTGTTACTTAAGTAAAATTATTTAATAAGAATTTAACTATAATTTAGCTTAGATTAATCAAACTAGATGGATCTTATGTAAAGGAGGTCAAGTTCGAAATCTACTCCAATGTTATACAATCCCGAGACCTTCATATTTTTAAGGCCATGACTTTGTGCCAAATCAGCAGCATAATCGAAATTATTCTTCTGAAATCAAAAAAATCAGATTTAGTCACAATAAGAATTTTAGGGATTTTTGTTTGATTAGTGTTTATATACTCGGCCAAGATTGAATTTGTTCAAAAAATTAAAGCACTTTGTTAAATTTTGCCTACAATCGACATCAGGTTTTATATCTTGATATGAATTATTCCAGAGAGTAATTTTGATTAAATCTCTCCTTGATTTAGAATTTTTACTATGGTTAATTATTGAAATAGATAAATTCAGATCAGAATGGATTTACTTGATTGAAAATCAATTAAAAAGACTGTTTTTCCTGCAGATGACATCATAAGCTAAATATTTCTGATGTTCTAAGATAATGATGATGCTATCTTTTATCTAATAATTAGTTTATTTATAATTTTCTGAATATTATGTTTGCTATCAAAGGAATATAAATTAAGCTAATAGAGAGTTTAAATGAAGATGATATAAATTGAGAATATAATGTTTATTTTTACTTGGTTAAGAAAGTATTAAAAGTTATTCAATGACTGAGCAATGTTATGTCTGCAAGCATAGCAATTCGATGATTTTCCTTTTGGTATACAATTTTGATGATAAAAATGATAGCATTTGAAAGGTACAACCAAATCGCATTCTCTTATTCGTTTAACACACGAAGGACACCTGTTTTCATACAATACAACATTTTTACTCTCACAGTTTAAACATACATCAGAGTTCAGTGCACAACAAATGCAAATACTGCATTTTTCACAAAAAGGAGGAAAATACCACTGATTATTTAATTTTCCACATGAATCACATTCTTCTTTTCGACTTTTTGAATTTTTATCTTTTTGATTTCACAAAATTCTAATTGTGGTTAATTCAATGCTTGATAAAACACTGCACTGTGATTTACCCTCACTATCTCCTCAACTTTCAATGGCCTCTCCAAATTCTTAGACAAAAGACTGATCCGATGCAGTAATGACTGTACTTGTTCCACATTGAAAACAACTGGATTAAATTCAGAGGGATTTTTTAGATTTTCCTTCAAATTTTTCAGTAATTTTATAGAATTTCTGGAAACTGTCTTTATAGCTGTAACTATTTTGACAGTGTTTATTGAAATTTCATGAATGCATTGTTTTATTTTGGACTTTAATGCGATCTGAGCTAATAACTTCAGCTGAGTTTCGTTAATTGGCATGAAGATATGCTCAGAGTTTTCAGTGTGAGTCCAAAGGTGCTCATTACAGAAATAAGTAGGATTTAGGCAAGTTTTGCACATGGCTTTAATGTCTTTAAGACATCCTAAGTTTGAGCAGGACATTTATAGACATATTTGATTCAAGTATTAGTAAACCCTTAAAGCCTAATAATTATTATAAGCCTTTTTTCACTCTTAGAAACTATTCTCAGTAAACTCTCAAATGCAATAAGCATATCTCTATAAGAGTTAAATTATTCATCCAAGCTAGAAAGAATTACAAACTTTGATATTTTTAACACTTGATAGTTTTCTCTCAAGCTAGTTTTACTTATATCAGCGTGTTCACCAGTCCTTTTCCTTTATCCTGGTAAAATTTTTCAATTCTTTGCAAGCAAAAATAATAAAATCTAGTTCAAAGATTCTTCTAAGTCATATCTTAAGTATATTGATGTGATATTCCAAAACCTCTTCCTAAATTCCAAAAATAATAACCCTTATCCAATTTTTAACATAAAATAAATAATTTTCTGATCTTTATTAGTTTTTCATACTACTAGCTATAAAGGTTTCCTATTTTTATTCAAAACTGCGATTAATCAATATATGATTAGTAGTATATTTTTTTTATTCAAGTTTTTCATATATATCTTGATAGGCTATCGTGATTTTCTTACTTAACTATAGATAAATTTAATATGTTGACGAAGGTGTTGATATAGTTGTTTTGTTTAAAAAACTATTTCAGGGTATAATTGATTAATTAAAAGATGATTATATCAGAAATCTTTCACTTTTGATATAAATTTGAAAAAACATATAAAAGTATTTAAATCTCTTAATAAGTCTTTAATACTCGATTCTCTATATTTCTAATTTTATCCAAATAAATAAAATATCTAACAATTTGATTAATTTCCTAATCTAGTTAATCATTCAAACTTGAATTATGAGGTTGAAATTCCAGCATACAATTCTCACTTTCATCTACAGCTCTGTAATTGGATTCTGGTCTTATTCGATTGAAATCTGTGCTAAACTGAAATTTAATTAACTTAGGGATCATATCTGGCTCATCAACAACAAAAACTTCTCGAGAATTTCCGAAGATCTTCAATCCAAACACATAAATAATGCATATTCCTACGACTATAACTAAAAAAGAAAACTTTCCAATTGATACATAGCTAAATGTCGTGCTGAAAAGAATCGCCCAACAGTCCATCAAAAGGAGGCAGATCTGATACCCCATAATTTTTTCATAATTAAAAGGCTTCATTTTTAAAGTAAGCAGCACTAAGCATAAAATCACTCCACATATAAAGTATCCACTAATCAACATGCTGTAAGGTTCTAAATTGACTTTAACTAGTACAAGTAATACTTGTGAAATGCTTAAAATAGATAAATACTTCGGCTTTGTCCTTAATCTTAGACTATTTTGAATTGTCTGCCAAAAAGGTCTTAAAAATGTTGAAATTATTAAAAAAATGACAATTGAGATACTTGAAATTATTGCATAAATCAAGTGTTTTCCTTTGTAGCAATTTTGTGAACAGTCCCTTGACAAGAAAGAGTCAGTTAAATTATCTGCTACTTGCTCTTCACATCGATAAATATTCATCAACATCAAAATAAGTGGCATATACATTATATGCCCAATTAACAGTAAAGCGTTTTCTATAACAATTTCAAGAAACTTTGCTATTTTCGTAATTTTTTTCATGGCAATAATGGCTAAAGTAATAATTAATGAATACATTAATACAATTCCAATAAGCCATTTTTGAAAATGCCAAAATTCATTATTTTTTATGTCGAAGAATGTGATCAAATCAATACCCGCCAAATAGTTATAGTCTCTTGATAGTTTACTTATTGATCCATTCGCTGGGTCTAATGATAATATCTGGAAAAACTCGCAGATGAAGCAATATTGATAAATCACATCTTGAGAACTTGGGAGTGACTTATAGACTAATTCTGGAATTGAATCATCAAAATACTTCTGAGAATAAAAAGCCATAATAATAGTTATAATCAAGAAAATAATTGAAAATATATGAAGTACAAGTAAACCATAATCTGATCTTTGCTTTTGTTTTGAATCAACACATTTACTTGATACTCTGAAATTACTAGGAGCAGTGCTTTCGCCTGTCGGCCACATAGGCTCATTGATCAGTTTTACTGCTAAAACAGAAAACTTGCTTAATGCGAGAAATTGATTGTAGTCTATACGATTTGTGCTTGTATTTATTACAACCTGATAGTAACTAGACCATTGCAACTCTCTAGTATTTTCATTATGCCTAAAGAATACACTTCCTGTGCAACCTTTAAACCTTTGACTTCTCATCGCTTGAATTAACTGCCAGGGGTCTTCAAAATCTTCACCTTTTTTGATAAGGTATCTAATAGAATTGCTTATAACTAAGAAAGTATCAAAAGTATTACACATATTGATGATAGGAGAATATTTTTTTTCTAGTTGTTTTTTTATTTTTTTTCCATAATCAGAAAAGAATTCTGGTGGGGAAATGAGCAAACTTCGATCAAGCAGTTCAAGTTGTTTATTCTGAAATAATCCATTTTCTTCATCTTTAGAATAAAGGCTTTTTACGGAAGATATTATGATCACATCTCCTTTTCTTAAGCCAACATCATAAAGTCCTTCAATGAAATGCTTAGTAAAAGTAATCAGGACATAGACTATTCGACAATTCGTATCTCTTAAATACTCAAATATGTGTTTATACTTTTCAAAATCATCCCTTTTGTAATAATCTGGAAAAAATTGATATTCGATCGGATTTACAATTGTTATGCCCATTTTATCTAAAACTTTAACAAACGAATCATGTCTCAATCTATTCAATTCTCCATCACCTGAGATCAAAAGAATTTTATTCCAATTGAAAAATTTATACATAAGAAGTGAGCTATGGACTACCTCTAAAGGATCTCCAGTCATTTTTAAAAACTCAGGAAATAATGTAACATTATTCATGAAGCCAGAACCGGATGAGGTAGATATTTGAGGAAGAAAAATCTTCAATGTTTTAAGACTCAAACAATTTGCAATGCTTGACTCACTCCAAAAGCCTGTGATATAAGCAAGGCCTAGGTTGTTTTTATATTTCGATATACATGACATGCACCATGTTAAATCATATAAAAGATTTCCACAATCTGTGGGAATAAACACATACTGAAAATCTTCAAGATCTTTTTCTGAATTCTCTAGTTCAGCAGCATAAAAAGCGCCATTGAAGGTATAAGATGTTTTAGGATTCGTGATGTTGTTTGGTTCAGATGTACCATTGGCAATCATTATCGGTAAATTTTTCTTAAAGTTAATTCCTTCTATATTTGAATTATTCCCAGGAAATAGAATCGGCTCTATGATATTTATTGATTCTTTAACTGTCCCGACTACTACTTTTTTACCATTTTTGTTATTAACAACAAAAAAATCTTGAAGGCAAATTTGTTTGCTGCAGATTTTTTTGAACTCTTGAAGTGTAAAAGAGGTAAATTTACTTAATACATAGTTGATAACTTCTGTGTAGAATTGTTCAACAGAACTAACCTCATTTCCAACCCCATAACTCAACTCAACAGACCCTTCAATCCAATTATAAAAATTTCCCAATCCAAACAACAAATAATTCCCAAACTGATCAAATTTCCTAAATTTCAAAATCTTGACACAAGTTTCCAAAGAGCCCCCCTGATCCAAAACAAGTAAATTTTTAACACCTGCAGCTTTCACATACTTTTTAATAATCAAGTCTAAATATTCTTCAGTGCTATTTTTTTCATAAATACATTTAATCATTTGAGACTCAGTAAAAGAATCACTTAAAATTTTCAAGATATTTAAAGAATCCTGATTATTTGATGAAAGAACTGCAAATTTCTTCCACTTAAAAAAATTTATTATCAAGATCAAAGCCTCAGCTTCTTCGCTTGTTGGTGGCAAAATAAAGAATCGGTTGGAAGAGTATTGATAATCAGAAGTTTTAGTTATTGTTAAGTAAGGCACTTTCAAGTAGTTTGATATTGATTCGAGTATTGGGAAAAAAATTGGGTCTAGGGAAATATCGAGGATCAGCGATGGAAAGTCGAATGATGAGAAGTCGATGGAATTTTCAGTCTCTGAGAGGAATAGAGATGAGATGTTGTTGAAATTTGATTTTAATCTTGAAGGAGTCTTTGGACCGTAAATTAGAAGTCCTGGGACTTGAGAGAATACTAAGCTTTTCAGAGATATTAGAAAATAAAGCATTTTTGTAATTTATTTAGGATGGAGATAAGGGATTATAGTTGTTGAATACTCATGGTTGATTTAGTTGGATAAGAGATTTTGATTGTATTTAGAATTAGAGCATTTATTGAATTTAGTTTGAAATTTAAATGCGATTGGTTTATGAGCTTGGATTAGTTATCGTTTCTTAGATTGTAATGTTTTTTGGAGGTGATGATTATTTGATTGGCATCAGTTTGGCCTAATACCAGAAAACGAGAAGATTATTTTAAGCAAGGATGAGTATTAGAAAGATAAACACTTTAAACCAGACCTGATTATTAAAAATCTCTTTTAGCTGAAATCTTAAGAAAATTTCAATAATACTACCAGTAAGATTAATATTTGATATCTTTGGTTATAATATGTTTTATGATTTCATGGCAGATATAAATAGTAAGACAATATTAACTTTTTATAGGTACTTTTATATGGAATATTAGTGATCTTGAATATTTTTTCAATCACTATTGAAACTAAGTAATTTCATGAATCTTATACAAAATCTCCAGAAGTTTTATTTTGAAGGTTTACAATTATTCATCATTTTAAAGAAGTTTATAATTTATTAATTCTCTTTTAACTATTATTATGATGCTCTACCAAACTATTCTCACTATCTTCATCCGCTAGGTACCTAGACTCAGGTCTAACACGATTTTGATCTGGACCGAATTGAAATTTAATCAAATCAGGTATCAAGTTAGGATTATCAGAAATAAAAACCTCCCTCGAATTATCAGAAATTTTCAAGCCTATCCCACAGATAAGACACAATCCACCGAATAAAGCCAACATAGAAAACTTCTCTGAAGAAATAAACTCAAATGTTGTACTAACTAAAATTACCCAAAAACTCATCAAAAGCGAAATAATTTGATATCTGGTAATTTTTCCATAATTGAATGGTTTCATTTTAAAGGCAAAAAAAATCATGCATAAAATCACTGAACAAATCAGATAACCACTGATCACTTTACTGTAAGGCTCCAGGTTGACTTTAAGTAAAACAAGAAGAAGTTGTGAAATGCTCAGGATTGATAAATACTTCGAACTTGTCCTGAGCCTAAGACCGACTTGGATGGTTTGCCAAAAAGGTTTGAAAAATGTAGAAATTATTAGAAAAATGATTAAGGATATGCTTGAAACTGTTACATATTTTAAATGTTTTCCATTGTAACAGTACTCTGAACAGTCTTTTGATAAAAATGAGTCAGTTATTTTATTTGTTAATCCTTCTTCGCATTTATAAATATTCATCAACATTAAAATCAGTGGCATGAATCCAACATGGGCTATGAAAGGTAAACAATTTTCAATCACATATTCGAAATTCTTTAAAATGTTTTTATATTTTTTTTCTATAAAGTACGTGATGATCACAGTAGAAGAATATATTGAGGTTAGTACTATAAGCCATATATGGAAAATCCAAAATTGATTGTTTTTGAAGTTGTAAAATGTTACAAGATCTAGACCTAGAAAATAGTTATAGTCTCTTGAAATAGAACTGATGATCCCGCTTTGAACATCCAATGCAATTATCTGGAAAAACTCACATATCAAGTAAAATTGATAAATAACGTCTTGGTAACTTGGAAGTGTTTTACCTACTAATTCTGGAATAGGTTCATCAAAATTTTTTTGAGAGAAATAGGCAACAATTGCAGTGATTATGAAAAGTATTATAGAAATTGTATGCATCATTAGTAAACCATATTTAGATCTTTGCTTATATTTTGAATATACACAATAACTTGATATTCTGTAGTTACTTGGAGTAGAGCCATCATCTGTGGCCCAAGAGGCCTCGTTGATTTTTTCAGCAGCTAAAATGAAAAACTTGCTTACTTCTAAAAATTGAATATAGTCAAATTTATTTGTAGTTGAGTTAACTACAAACTGAAAGAAAGTTGCTGATTGTAATACTCTAACGTTCTGATTATTCTTGAAGTAAACATCTCCACTACATCCTGTAAACCTTTGGCTAATCATAGCCTCTATAATAGAGTAAGGGTTTTCATAGTCTTCTCCTTTGATGATCAGATATTTTAAAGAATTACTTACAGTTAAAAATGTATCAAAAGTATTGCACATGTTGATTATAGGAGAAAATTTTTTTTTTAATTCTTTTTCTATAATTTTTCCAAAATCTGATTTATATTCTCGTGATGAAATAGATAGGCTACCATCTAATAATTCCAAGTGTTTTTCAACGAGTTTTTCATTTATATTGTCTTCTGTGGAATAAAAACTCACTATGTATGAAACGATGATAAGATCTCCTCTTCTTAATCCGACATCATAAAGTCCTTCAAGTATTTCAGCATAGTAAGTGATAAATATAAATACCACTCTGCATTTCGTGTTTCTAATATATTCAAAAAAATACCTATACTTTTCGAAATCATTCCTAGTGTAATTCTCTGGAAAAAATCTATATTCTTCAGAGTTTATTATATTAATACCAATATCTTCAAAAATCTTAGCATAGAGGCTATACATCAGTCTATCCATGGTACTATTACCTGTAAGTAGTATCATATCATGCCAATTAAAGACCTTAAACATAAGCAGTGAGTTTTGAATGAATAGATAACCATCTCCAGTCATTCTTATAAATTCCGGGTATAAGGTTTTGTTATCCATATAACCAGTACCAGATGAAGTAGATATTTGTGGAAGAAAAATATTCATTTCTTTTAAACTCAGATAATTGGCCATACTCGATTCTCTCCAAAAGCCAGTTATATAGACAAGGCCGAGATCTTTTATGTGTTTTGATAAGCACGATTTGCACCAAGGTAAGTCATAGTAAAGATTTCCGCAGTCTGTAGGAATAAACACAAATTCAAAATCTTCAAAATCTTTATCTGATTTGACTAGTTCAGCAGCATAAAGAGCTCCATTAAAGGAATAAGAAGTTTTTTTAATAATAAGGCCATTTGGTTCAGCTGTCCCATTCGCAATCATTATAGGCAACTTTTTCTTTGAATTCCTAGTTTTCATATTTGTATTATTACCTGAAAACAATAATGGTTTAGTTATTTTTATTGATTCTTTCACAGTGCCAACTATTTCTTTAAAACCATTCTTCACATTAACGATTAAAAAATCTTTCAGACAAAGGTGCTCACTGCATATTTCATTTAAGTTGTAAAAGGTAAAAGTTTTTAACTTACTGATGAGATAGTTAAGTACTTCAATATAAAATTCCTCAATAGATCTTGCATCTTTCCCAACCTCATAAGCAAGTTCAACAGCTCCTTCAACTCCATAATAAAAATTCCCCAATCCAAACAAAAAGTAATTCCCAAACATTTCCAACTTCCTCAACTTAATCAATTTAATACAAAGTTCCAAAGAATCCCCTTGATCCAAAACAACTAAATTTTTTACCCCTGCTGCTTTGACAAGTCTTTTAATTAAAAAATCAAGTTCATCTTCATTAATATTTTTATTATAAATATATTTTTTCACTTGGATATCAGGGTAAAAATCACTTAATTTCTCTAAAATATTCAAATTTTCTTCTGAGTTTGATGAAAGAACTGAAAATTTTTCCCATTCAAAATATTTTATCATGGCCATCAATGACCCGGCTTCTTGACTCGTTGGCGGGAAAACAAAGAATCGATTAGATGAGAACTGAAGCTCTGATGTTTTGGTTATTGTTAGGTGAGGGACTTTGAAGTAATTGGAAATTGAATCAAGGATTGGGAATAGGCTTGGGTCGAGAGAGATGTCGAGGATTAATGATGGAAAGACTATTGATGAGAAGTCGATTGAATCGCAACTAGAGGATAGATATTGTTGGATTGTATTGTTGAAGTTGGATTTTAACGTTGTAGGAGTCTTTGGACCGTGGATTAGAAGAGTTGATTTCATTGATTGTGCTAAACAATTCATAGAAAAGAACAATAAAAGCATTTATCAGAAATAACATAATGTTTAGATGGATTATGGGATAAAGAATTAAGATTTAGTAAGACTAAGTTTTGGTCATTTTATGGATCTTATTCAAGTTTGGACTACTTGAAAGTCGAATCGCTTTCAACTGGGATATTTTTTTCATAATTTTCAACTAGTAAAGTCTTGATACTAGATAACTAATTAATTGAATGCATGCCCTTGATCTGTGATTATCTTTGCAGAAATAAATAAAGTCTTAATCTTTTCGTATCTTCTAAGTTTCAATAATTTTTATATTGTTTTTTTGAGATGTTCTGGATTTATTAACTTTAAACTCTCTTGAAGAATGATAAATTTATGTTTAATAAAGGTATAGATAATCTTGTTATATTTCTAGAATCCTATCATATAAATCAGCTTTGTATAAGCCTCATCTAATTCTGATATTTATGAAATTCTGATATTTAAATTTACCTGATAATCCTAATCAAAATTTTCAATGATTTGATTTCCAAGAATTCTAAGTGCCTCCTTTATTTGCTTCCTATTATCAAATTTCGCTTCAATATATGTTATTCCAAGATTAAGAGCCGCATCCCTAGCTTCATCTATAGTAACTTCTCTTTCTCCTTCATCCATAAACCCAAGCAGAAGTATAGCTTTAATTCCTGGCATTCTCATTTTTTTAATTTTCTCAACAGTTTTAACAATAAAATCAAATGAATTATGAGATGATGCTGAAAAAACAGCCAAAATCGCTTGTGCTCCTTTGAAATAAGTATCAGTGAATGATTTGAATCTTTCTTGTCCTGCTGTATGCCACTAAGTAATGCTTACCAGCTGGAATTTAATAAGGATATTCTCGAGCGTCAAAAAAATCCTTGTGAAATCAATTCCTACTCTTGGGATCTGGTAACCTTGGTTTAGCTTTTTCATTAAAACAATGTGAATCATTTCCTTGTGAGCACCAGAATCTCCAATAATAAATACTTTTATCAAAAGGTTTTCTTTTTTAGTAGTTTTTAAAGACATTTATAAAGTATTTTTACTCTTAACAATTGAAAAATTAAGATTGAACTATTACCAGATTGACACTTAAGCACTGAATGAGATATTTAAGCTTGCTGAGATCAATCAGATCAATTATAGCCTCAAGAAATCATAAAAATATCCCTTCAATCATATACTGTACTTGAAATTAAACAAATAACATTCTCTTGTTTACTCCGAAATCCTTATTGTCAACTTTCTCTCACTTCAAAGATTTTATAATTCTTGAGTTTTATTTACTTTTGTAAGAAATTAATCGAATATTTCTTAAAATTCAAGTAAGCGAATCACCCTCTCTTCACACTCTGATAACTATTGTCGTATTTATTTCTGAAAGTGATTAGGGATTAAATCATTCTGATCTCAAAAATTATCGTCTAATTTTTTTCTGTAATCTAAACTGGGCGAATTATCCTCTCTCCAACATTCGAAATGCTTGTCTTAGATTTTACTTATGAATGATTTTCGAATATTGAATCTTATGCAATCTCTTAAAACAACAAATCTTGAGGTTAAACCAAGTAAATCCCCCTAAAAATGCATAGAAACTTATCTTCAGCTTTTACTTCCTTCTCTTTAAATTGTTTTCCTAATCTAATCAATATCTCGATGAAGTTTAAAAAGTCTAAAACCCTTTCTATCAACAAGACCTTAGTTAAGAGTATTTTTAAATAACCTACTTAAGTTCATTCCAAACAACCTCCTGTAAAATCAAAATCATTGAAAAGAGTTAATCTGCAACATAATAAAACATTCCTCATAAGTAATTTAACTTTCTCCTGGAAATATTGAATGCATATACAAAAAGTATTCCTTTGACAAAAATTAAATCAAGTACTCTGTTTAATGGCTGTAATAATGTTAGCTTTCGTGCTCGTAGGAATAGCTTTAGGGAACCAGATAACCCTTTTAAACAACAAGCAAGAGGAAGCTAATCTTGATCCAAGTAAACAAGAATCTTTAGTTTTTGTGATGGACTTAAAGGACTTTACTATTGGAGACACTCGAATCAATCATAATTTGATTATGGAAGAAAATAATGGAACCTCAGCAATATTGAAGGTTGGAATTGATTCGATACCGACAGAATCTGAATATGAAGGAATATTTGACATTTACCCTGAGAATAATTTTGAAATATATTTTGTCCTCATTCGTAAATCAAAAATTTACTTTGTACTTACGAGTGAGTACTTTTGCAGATTTCAAATCACTGTTAGAGTCACAGAGAAAGCTGTTAAAATGATTCAAAACAGAGAACTAAAAGTTACTAACGACAGTTTTCATCTTTTTTCATTTGATGTTGAGAACTCAAACTTAGACTTCCTTTCAATCTGCCTTACAACAACTAACAACATTCTGATGTACATTACGAAAGACTTGGATGAAATCCCAGATGAAACTAATACCGAACCAGTATTTAAAACTTGGAGCGGAAATTCTGAGTATAGAACTTCAGATGTTAGAATAGGGTCGAAATTTCTGGTATATGTTGATATTCTATCTGGTAATGATTATTTTCTAGATGAAATTTTTTATATTATGGTAAAGACTACTACTGGAGAACAAAAACAACTTGTATTGGGAAAGATTCAAAAAAGCATTATAACAATTGGCCAAGGTTCTGAATTGTATTTCGTTGATATCGAAACTAGTGATGAAATAGCAAAAATTAGCTTAGAAACATCGAATGGAAATGGATATATTTTAATCAGTCATTTAGAGAATATTTCAGATGAGAACTTTGATTTTGCATCTGCATATCAGCTGAAAATCGCTGTTATTATTAACCCAGAAGATAGAGTGAAATTAGGGAAAACTACAGGTAAATATTTTATAAGAGTCTTCGGCTCTGGAATAATGTTTTATAGTCTTTTTTATGAAAACTCTAAATCAAAGTATCATAAAATCCCCATAAATTATCCTGAAAGTGGTGTGACATACGAAAATCAAATCACCTATTTTACATTTGAATACTTAGAAATTGAATCAAAAATAATGATTTTCCTCGATGTTTTAACTGGAAACTCAGACTTATACGCAAAAGTCTGTAAAACTGATATATCAAATTGTGAATTTACAGAAAATGAAATCGATAATCCGATAGACATCTTTTCTTCCTCATTAAATGAAGGAAATGAATACATCGAAATTCCTCATTATCCTAAAAATTGCCAGGACCCTTCAAAGTGTTCTTATATCATAGGAATTCTTGGAAAGACAGAAAAATCAAATTACCAGTTAGACATAACTTCAACAAAAAATCATTTCAAACTATCACCTGGAAAGACTGTAAATCTCAAAACTAATGACATCATAAATTTTTCTATCAGTGACTTTTCATCTTCCAAAGTAATTTTTAAAGTGACTGCATTAGGTGAAGGAGTTCCAATCTACTCTAACTCGGAATATTCTTCTCTTGGAGGAAAATATGCAATGGTTCATAATTCACATGAATTTACTTGGACAAGAGGCTTAGATTTTTCCTCAGCTAAAGGAAAATATGCTTTATATACAGAGCAAGACTATTCCGCCTCAGAAGCTCAAGAATACTGGTTTTCAGTTACTGCCTCCATAGAAAAAATTACTTATGATAAACTTATAGAGATCAATGTTAATACTCCAATTCAAGATTTGGTCTATAATATATCTGAACAAAACTATCAAATTTATTTCTTTAGTATCAGTGTGAGTCAATCAGAAATTGAGATAAAAGTGACACCGATTTTAGGAAAAGTCAAATTTTCAATTGCCGGAACCTCTGAAAAATTAAGAGAAAAAATTAATATAGATGATTATATATGGATTGACCAAAACATAAGTTTTATTAATGATTCTTTGTTTTTTTATATGAAATCTGACAATCGTTTGAATAAATATGAAAATAAGATTCTTGTACTTGTTGAAGGTGAAGAATTCATTTTTGACAAGTCTGCAGTATATCTAATTCAATATTCTCAAACTCAAAAATTTGAAGAAAAAATCCTTTTATATCCAAATCAAGAAATGAATCTAACTATATACAATAGTGGATATATAAATTTAACATACCCTATATCTAAAAATTATAGAGATATTTTAATTTCATTTTCAGGAAGTACTGATATGTATAAGGATTATCATCTATTAATGAACAATACAGGAGTTGGTGATATAAATCAGAAAGATATCCTTTTCTGGGAGGACTATAAAGACAGATGCTTAAACTTAAATGATACTGAACAGATAGTTAACTATACTGAATGCTACTTAGATATAGTTATTAAAGTTGAAATAAGCAGCGATTCAATATTACCTGGATATATTAATATAATGGTGGCTGATAGCCCTATTGATCCAGTTCAGATAAAATTAAATAAAATTGTTAAAAGAGATGAAGGTAAACCTGGATACTACTATTGTAATATTTCTGCTAAGCGCAAGTTGATTATAACCATCATTGATTATCAGAAATATTCCAACTATATGTATTTTTGGAAATATAGAATTCAAGACAGGAATAAAGCTCTGGAAATTGAACGTCCTCAGGATAGATTGTACGCTCATGAAAGTAAATATGAATATGAACCAGTATATTACTTATATAGTGAAGAAATAAAACAGTACTGCCCTTCAGAGAGTTGTACAATTGAGATATTTATTAAGTGTACTACAGATATTGACTGTTCAGTAGGGTTTACACTAAGTCAGAATAGAGATGATGAGAAAGAAAATTATATTAAAATTGCAATATTGATTTTAGCAAGCAATTTTTTTATGATTATAACTTTAATTATTTACTTCTGCCAAAAGAAAATATGTCCAAAATTTCTAAAACAAAATCTTGATGATAAAAAAGATGTGATTCCTGCTTCGAAAATAGAAATGCAGCGATTTGATCTACAATTAGAAGAAAAAAAGACTATTTAGATTAGGGGAATTTAGTTTAGAATTAATTATTAAGTGCAGGTTGTTTGATGGTATAATAACGTCAGATGATATTGTGAACAAATAATTATAGTTTGATATAGTATAGGATTTACATCAGCTATCGAATAACACCTTAACCTTGAAAAATTTCCTAAATCATACTAGATATCATTACAGAATAATGATTCTCAAAACATTTCAGACATTCCACTTTCAACCACAATATAAAGGCAGAAGATCTTCCATATCAATGAAGTTTAGACAAAACTTTCACACACTTAAAAGGCGAGTTTGAGATTAGTAAAAATTGCATGAACAAGGTTTGAATTACCGCCTAAAGCCTGAAATCTTTAAAATCTACTAAAGTTCATAAATCACACAAAAGTGTCATGGCCTAATTCTTTAAAAACGGAAAAATTACCTAGTCATTATTCTTATCCTTCAAAGAGTGATTCAGGTAAAATCATTATAATCACTGATAAAGTTTATGAAATTTAATTTTTTTTACTACAGAGGTTCAAATGAAGTATTAAAGACTTTCTTCAAGTCTACTTAAACAAATTTACTATTTTTCTCTAATACTTTTAAAAAAAACTTTATGAAAAAAATACCGAATTTAAGAGATAACCGAATGATCCTCTTAATAGTTTTTCGATGTCTAAATTTACCTAAAATTATATTTCTAAAAATTCTTCCAATCTTCCACTTGATATTTGCAATTTCTTAAATTCAAATCTTTATCAATCCAAATTCAAATCACTCTACTTCTAACCTCTTCAACCCAAAATCCATCCTCTACATAATATCTAAAAAATGAAAGAAAAATCATCCTGGAAATCAAGTGTCTCCGGTTTCATAGCAGGCTGTGCAACAATGACATTATTCCCTTTAGAAAAGATGAAAGTTCACATGATAGTCTCCGAAAGTAAATCCCGCAACTCAATCCCATTCTACCCATCGACTTTATCCCTCTTCCACTCAATGCGTCAAAAAGGTCTTCGTTACCTTTACCGAGGTTTCCATTTACAGTTATCCGCAAGTATCGCCTGGGCAAACTACTTCTTCATCTACGAGTATTTCAAGAAACTTCCTTCAGAATCCTTCCGAAAAGACAATTACGAGCTTTACAAGTTTTCAGTAGCAGCTCAAAGCGCAATTTTGGGCAATTTCATGTCAAATCCTTTATTTGTAGTGAAAACTCGTGCTTTACTTCTACAAAACAGTGAAAATTGGCTTCGTGATACTGTAGAGTCTTTAGTGAAAACTTTTAAAGTTGATGGAATTTCTGGGTTTTGGAGAGGATATAGCGTTGGATTGCTTTTGGCTTTTGACGGGACACTTTCCATGTATTTATATGAAAGTATTAAGGAAAGAAGAGTTTTTGAAGACTTGAATTTGAATTCTGGGTTTTCTGGCTCGGCTAGCAAGTGCCTCGCTTGTTCTTTTTTCTTTCCTGTTGTCTTGTTGAAGATGCGCCTGCAGCAAGAACAGTTTATTTCAGCTATTCCTATGAAAGCTAGTCAAATTCAGGGAAAAGTTGGAGGAAAGATGATTTATTCAGGAGTTTTCAATTGTATTAAGGATATCTGGGGAAATGAAGGGTTTAAAGGGTTTTATAGGGGATTGGGGATTACTTTAGTTAAGGTCATTCCGACCCAAGCGCTGTTTTTCATGGCTTATGAGGCAAGCTACCGCGTGTTGGACAGTATTTAAACCTAAGCTAATAAATCGACAAACTCCGGTGCCGACTTCCTTGAATACACAGGAGTTTCTCTCTCTCCTCTCTCTTCTCTCTCTGCTCTCTCTTCAGGTTCTTCTCGTCCTAACAAAATAATATCTTCTTCAATTTTCCTCTTAAGTTCAGCATCAATCTTTTCGACCATAATACTAAAATCAGCGACAACAGGTCTATGATCAGAGATTCTATTATCAATACTTTCATAGCCAGTGCACTTAACCCCCGACCCCGTGAAGAGGACTCGATCGCACCATGCAGGCGACCTTTGCTTCTTCGAAGTATCATAAACATTAGTCCCAAAGTCAAACTTATAAGTGGGAATAAAGTCAATAAGATGTTCTTGATACTCAGGGATCTTATTCGAAAGCATGGCTTGAATCAGCTGATCATCATTAATCAAATCACGAAAGTTCCCATTCGCTATCTTTGCACGTACCTGATGATTAGGAAGCGGTACTCGAAAGTTCAAATCGCCCATCACAAAGCGCATATTGTGTTGCATGATATGAAATTGATTCGTTTTTCCTACTTTTTCTTGTTGAAAAGCTCGGTTATGCATATCTAACAACTGAGAAATACGAGCTTCGTTGTTTTCATTTCCACTTTCCAGGTGACAGCCTAATACACAAATAGAAGTATCATAAAAGTTAAGCCTTCCAGCGACACCTCCTTTATTTCCCATTTTTCCTCCAAATCCAACTCGAATAGCATCAGTTTCAAGTTTTGTGATTTTATCACAATGGACTCTTTTCGCATAAATAAACAAGCAAATGCCAACCAAGTCATTCTGACAAAGTTTAGAATATCCAATACCTGTGTTAAAAAGAGACTTTTCAATTATATCTCTTAAGTTTTGAACGGCTTCACGATTATTTCCTTCTTGAAGAACATTTCTAGGGTTTAACTTCACACATTCCTCGAAAGTTATGAAAAGAAGGTCAGGGGCATGTGAGCCGATGATGATTTCAGAAAAATCTGTTGATTCTGGAATTTTTCTTCCTGCCAGGTTCCAAGTGACGGCTCTTAAATGAAATTTTTGGGTTTGGGTAAATTCGTGTTTTCTTTTATTTAATATCTGCTCGTCTGCACCTAATAGCTTCGCGTCGCCTTTCTTTCGGAGAAGGAAATCGATGCCTTTTTGACGGGATGCGTCTTCTACGTTTGCGTTGTAGAAACGGTTTAAGGACTTTAAACCGTGGGAGATCAATCCTTTGAAACCTTGCCTTCCTTCTCTTGTTACACCAGATATTGTTGAACCTGTACCTGTGTATTGAAGGCTTAATGCGTCACCGTTGTCGGCCCAGAGGTTTTTGAAGACTCGGCAGATTTGGAGGTTACTTGCACCCTCCATGGTTTTTGGAAGGAATATTTTTTGCTCTTGGAGGTTTAGGTGAAGGACCATCCATCCAATATAACTCTGCATAACATTAGTTCTATCAAGACAGTCCAAACAATTAGTCCTAATAACACCCTTCTGATCATAAATCTTTTTATCCCCTTTTTCCATATGAAAGTAAAAAAAGTTGATATAGTCTTCAAGACAGCTATAAATAAAAGAGTTTAAATTCGAGAACCTATTTCCTTTACACATGCTATGAAAGTCAAAATGTTGATAATAAATTTTATTCTCAAACACCTGAGATAAAGAATGATTCAATAATTCCCAAGCATCAGTGAGTTCTTTTTCTCCACTTTTCGATGAGGATAGCAAATTAACCATAAAGACCTTTCCAAATCTTCTGCACATTTCATCTCCATGTTTTCTGATCCCAATTTCGTTCATTTCTAGAGACCTGGTGATAGAGACTTGAGCAGACATCCCAGTCTGTTCCCAAAACAACGGAACCGATCCTCTGACCTGTATATGAGAAAAAATCGTATCATTCTGAATCAATATCTGTTCAGTCTCCACATAATTCGCAACATTTCCTTCATCATCAAGACCTCTGCAGTTATACCTGGTGCCTGTGCGTTCACAGCTTCTTCTAGAAATAAGAGCGAAAAGCATAGTCAAGTTATCATTAACAACAACTGTTTGAATGCCTATAAATCCTTGAATTATTGGAAAAAACCATTGAGTGTCTACTGATTGAGATAAAAAGTCGCGGCAAAGTTCGAAATTCCAATAAAAACTTGGATCTGCCTTTTCATGCAATGTTCCTTCTGACTTGTGATTTGAAAGTGAACGTGTTAGGTCGTAGTAGTAAGAAAAGTAGAAACCTGAGGAAAGGAGCTTTATTAGATTATGGGTTTCTGATTTATCGGATTCGGATTCTTTCATTGCGAGACTGATTGGAATAAATCGGACTCCTGTTATTGTGTAGATGTTCTGGTCTTTTATACTGTCGATTATGTCGGCTTCGGTTACTACGGCCAGATACAAGACTTCATTAACAGGAACAATTCCAATAATAAGAAAGATATCCAGGTAGAAAATTTCAGGTCTTCCACTAGAATGTCCAAGAGGATTGAAATTTTCAGAACTATACGCCCTGCCAGATTCTCTTTCAATGACCAGCTGATACTTCGCTCCAAGGTCAGGAGTTTGCAAAATAAAGTAAGTTCTGGTAATATAAAGCTTCATAGTTGGATAAGCCGGGTAGCCCATTTATTACTAATTCTCATAACCCTATCTATTCAGTTTCCATTCTTCAAAAAACCCTCTGAACTCATCACAAGTGCATGGCGAATTCTGAATAAAAGGATGAAATAAAAGCTCTTCACAGCCAGCTCTTCTCATCGGGTCTTTCACTAAACAACGAGAAACAAAAGAAAACAGTTCATCACTAATGTTGAAATTGTTCCTGTCTATACTTGGAGCATTATGATTTAAAATACTGATGACTATCTTCTGCTGTCCATCTTTATAATGAGGAGGCTCTCCAGTGACGAGTTCAAAAGTGATGATCCCGAGACTCCAGATGTCAACTTTTTCATTATAAAAGTCTTGATTCACTACTTCAGGAGCCATCCAAAGAAGAGTCCCTGCAAAAGTTTGTCGGTTCGGGTTTTGGTCTGAAAGTTGGACACAATAACCAAGATCTCCAATTTTCACTTGTCCTTCCATTGAAAGAAGAATATTATCCGACTTTAAGTCTCGGTGAATCCTTTGCCTTCTGTGAAGATAGGCAAGTCCTTTTAATATCTCTCTTAAAAGATATGCAATTATTGACTCAGGGATCCTTCCTGGGCGGTCTAGAATCAAGTCAGCTAAAGAACATGCCATAAGCTCTTCGATTATCCAGATTTCTTGAAAATGTTCGTAAAATTTATGGTAAATGATTATGTTGTTGTTCTGGGAGTTGACTGTTAAAGTCACTTCATTTAAGATTAACCTTTTTTCGGTTTCTGATGAAGGGTTTAGGATTTTTATTGCAAATTCTTTGTTTGTTGATTTTTCTTTTGATAAAAAAACCTGCCCGATGCTGCCGTTTCCGATTTTTTTTAAGAGATCGAAGTGGTTTCTGGGGTCTTCTTTTATTAGTTTTAGTTCTTGATAGACGGATTTACGATTTGAGTTATTGTTTTGGAGATCGGGTAGGATTGAATAATTGCTTGATATTAAGGATGGGTTTGATATTGGAGCTGGGTTTAGGATACTGTAACCGGGGAGTAGTTCAGAGTCGTGTGGATTAGAAGAAGATGGATTTCTTGCTGAATCTGGAGGAGGACGCATTGTCGGCTCTGGAACTTCATTTGTCCTTTGACTGGCGACCGTTATTGGAACCCTATCTTGTTCAATATCTTCATAGCTGAAAGTTGGATAATTATAAACTGGCATCGGATTGTTATAATATACTCTACTTTGCGTAATATCCTCATAAGAATACCCTGGATTATTAGGAATCATGTATCCTTGTTCACCTATTGGTCCTGTAGGGGTATTAAACATATTTGAAGGATAAAACAAAGAAACTTGTTCAGGTACAGGACATGGCTGGAACGAGGGGGGTGGTTGAGAAAAGGTGCCTGGCTTAAAAACCTCGCTGTTTCTGATAGGATTCCATTGTATATTATCAGAATTAATATAGTTTTCTGGTGATTTATTTGTATTGGTTTCTCTTTTTTTTAATAATTTAGGAGGTGTTATTTTTTGCTGAGAACTTTTCAGATCTTGAAAATTTTTTTTTTCATTTTCTTGTTTTTCATTTTCCCTTAATTCATTTTCGTATTTAATCCTTTCATCCTCCATTTTGATTTTTTCTAATCTTTCTCTTTCATTATTCATCCAAATTTCTTCCAATCTGATTCTTTCATATTCTTTTTTTTTTTCTTCTTCTATTCTTTCCTGTTCCTTTTGTCTCCTCATCGTTTCCAAGCTATGACTTTTCAGACTTTCTTCAATCGATAGTTTATATTCATCTGAATTTTCAAAACTGTTAATTTTTCCAAATTCAGGAGGTTCAAGATTACAACTAACAAATTTATTTTCTTCCGAATTTTTAATCATTCCATTGTAAACCTCTTGCACTTCATCTTTATGAAAGTTTTTAATGCTTTCAACAATGCTAACATTTTGTAATTCATCATCACTTGAACCAAGGTTATAGTTTTCATTATTTTCTATTTCTTTCGCTTTTTTTGGTATTTCAGGATGATGTCGGAAGTGTCTGTTGCTTGGATTACTGTAATATTCTAAAAATGCATACTGCTCTGAAAGGATTTCTGTTGGAGTTTCATTTGTTTCAATTACTGCAGGTAACGTTCGATACATGTTTTCAAGATTTTCATCTCGGTGTGAATTATCTACAATCCAGAGACATCTGTTGCAGTATCGAAGTGCGAGTCTCATGTCAGTATCAGGAGGTGTTAAAGATGTGCATTCTTTATGGACTTTTATACTACATATCTTGCAAATTTTCCAATCATCAGTTGGATGTAAAGCTTGACGACAAATAAAACATTGGTTTTCCATTATTATTTTTTTGGATTTTATTTTTTAGAGGTGTTGTGGAGGAATACCCTTGTGCCCCTTAATACATCTTGTAATTAATTATGTGAATCTCTATTAGAATTATCTATATCTTCTATTCAATTTATAGATCTAAATATAGTATGCTTAAAATTCGATGCAGGTACGGGTGTGTGTCTATATTTTAAAAAGAGTTGAGAATTTGATAATTTTTTTATAAATTTATCTCAGTGATGGCACAAGGGTTGATAAACTATTCTGCATACCATGATTTATCTGCTGTGCAAAAAGTTTGTCTCTATTAGGATATGATGCTCTGAAAATCATTTCTCTCAATAAATAAAAATCGAGCCTTTATTCCAAATGATCTCTAAACATCTAAGTGCAAATACTCTTGATAGATCTAAATAAATACTTTCCTTTATCTCACTTCTACTTAAGAGACCAAGCTTAATATTTTCTATTGATAGATCTCCAAAACGAAACGGAATTCCATACATTACCAAACAAATTCCAATAAAATCTCCTTACCTTCACTATTTAACTATCCACATGAAAACCATCAATTCACCAACATTCCTTCTCTAGAATAAAAAAAGCACTCAACGATTCTCACCCTTCAAATCTCCAAATCCTCAAGATCCACTCTACCAACTCCCTAAAAATCATTCCATATAATTTATGGCTTCTAAGTACTTAAAAGACTTCCTCAAAGAACTGACCTGCAAGTCAACTAAAAAGAAAGCCATAAAAAAGGCTCTGAAGTCATGTCTCGAGTCAGTCAAAATCCAAATAAAACAAAAAGTCTTAACAATCCAAAAGCGAAAACGATTCAAAAAGCGAGAAAATCTAGAGTCTCCCGAAAAGTCCTTTTTCAAGTTCAACCAAAAAGAATACATGACCGACTTCAAAGAAAAAGCAGAGTCAAACCGAGCATTCACCTTAAAACTAATGAAAGAACAGCAAGAGCGAAGACAGCGTCTAGAAGAAAAAGAAGAAGAACTAAAACAACAGCAAC
Organism: Stentor roeselii; assembly: GCA_006503475.1. Classification (NCBI taxonomy): domain Eukaryota; phylum Ciliophora; class Heterotrichea; order Heterotrichida; family Stentoridae; genus Stentor; species Stentor roeselii. The sequence continues at coordinate 64,870 of RSEH01000208.1, read as the reverse complement.
TCGACGAAGAACGTCAAAAAGAAATCGACAATTACTACACCCAACAAGAAAAAGAAAAACAAAAAGAAGACCAACTAAGAGCCATGCTTGAAAAATCAAAACACAGAAAACTTCAAATGAAAAAATTAAAAGAAATCAGCGAAAGAGACTTCAGAAAAGTCGTCTCAACGACTCCTCTTTACAAAAAAATCGAATCGGAATTTGTGAGCAATGTTGAAATGCCAGAACTAGCGAAAAGAAAAGAAGAACTTCGAAAAAAACATGAGTTGTTCAAACCTTGGGACTATGATGAGCTCCGAGAACGATGCAGGTATCTTGAAATTTCTCAAAATCAACATAAACCACAGACTATCTTCAATGAACGCTCCAAGTCCACCAGGTCGAAGTTTCTTCAAAGAATACTCGAAGAAGACCGGGAAAAGTTCTTATTTGAAGCAGAAAAATCAGAAATAAAGAAAGACTTAAAAGACAAAGTTAAAAAATATTCTCAAATTGTTAAAGAAGTCTTCCCACCTTCAGTCGATATGTTGAAAAAAAAAGAAATGGAACTGATTAAAGCGAAACTTAGTAGTCCCGCTCTTTTCATCAAGAAAGACCAGCCGATAGAGAGAACTTATTCCTTCAGTCCTCGAAAATTCAAGAAAAATCCAATGGTTCCAGAAAAACCTGAAAAAAAAACCCCTGAAACCAAAGACTACCTACTCGAATTTCGAAAACAAAGAAAAAGAAGCTTGAGTGACCAGGACTTGAAAAGTCTTTCAATAGACCAGCCCGAGTTCCTTTCAGACCGAAGACTAAAAAAAGTCATTGAAAAGTACGACAAAGAAGCTCGACTTGGCGAAATGAAAATTGAACTTATGAGTCCTTTTAACTCAAAATCAATTAAATACTCAGAGCAAGTCAACGGCATGCTGGTCAATTCAATAAGAACAAAAATCGCGATACTAGAAAAGCAGTAGTTATTGAATTTTCAAACTTAATATAAATGGTAAGTAACAACCCGCAAGACCTAGACCTTGATAGTATCATTGAAAGACTACTCGAAGTGCAAGGAGCGAGACCAGGAAAACAAGTAAACTTAACAGAAAGTGAAGTAAGAGCTCTATGCATGAAATCACGAGAAATCTTTATGTCACAGCCAATTTTTCTTGAATTAGAAGCACCCATCAAGATAGCGGGTGACATCCATGGGCAGTACTTCGACCTTCTTCGTCTTTTCGAGTACGGAGGCTTTCCCCCTGAAGCCAATTACTTATTTTTAGGAGACTATGTCGACCGGGGCAAGCAAAGTTTAGAAACTATTTGTCTATTGTTATCCTACAAAATAAAATACCCTGAAAACTTCTTCATCCTTCGAGGAAACCATGAATGTGCCTCAATTAATCGAATCTATGGCTTTTATGATGAGTGTAAAAGAAGGTACAATGTAAAAATCTGGAAAACTTTCATTGATTGTTTTAATTGTTTACCTGTTGCTGCTTTAGTTGATGATAAAATACTTTGCATGCATGGTGGACTTAGTCCTGAACTGAGTAGTATTGACCAGATTAAGAGAATTATGAGGCCGACTGATGTTCCTGATACTGGATTGCTTTGTGACTTGCTTTGGAGTGACCCTGATAAGGAAGTTCAGGGATGGGGAGAAAATGATAGAGGAGTTTCTTTTACTTTTGGAATGGACGTCGTTGCTAACTTTTTAAGGAGACATGATCTTGATTTGATTTGCAGAGCACATCAAGTTGTTGAAGATGGGTATGAGTTTTTTGCTAAGAGACAACTTGTTACTGTGTTTTCTGCTCCTAATTATTGTGGAGAGTTTGATAATGCGGGAAGTATGATGAGTATTGATGATACACTCATGTGTAGCTTTCAGATTATTAAACCTTCTGAGAAGAAACAGAAGTTTAACTATGGAGGACTTAATGCAGGACGTCCTGTTACTCCTCCGAGGACAAAGACTGTTAAGAAAAGTTTTACGTAGTCCATTAAAGAATTGGTAAATATGACTCAATTTTTACGAAAACTCTTTTTTAAAGACAAAAGAGGAATCGTGATAGGAGGTTCCGGAGCCCTAGGCTCAAGCATAATCTCTCGATTTCAAAAAGACTGGGAAATGACCAGCATCGATTTCACCGAAAATCGATTATCGAAGCACAACATCCTCCTAAGCCAAGAAGACAATCTTGAAAAGCAAGGAGAATCCGTTTTATCGAAATTATCAGGTAAATATGATTTAATTTTATGCGCAGCAGGGACCTGGTGTCAAGGCGACATCGAAGGTCAAAACATTTTCCCTCAATTCGAGTTGAACCTGCGAGGCAACCCATACCCAAGTCTTCTGGCAAGTCATTTATCTTCAAAGTTCTTAACAGAAATGGGAATGTTGGTACTTACAGGGTCTTTACTTGCTTTCAAAGAAGACACTCCAAGTATGTTGGCTTATGGAGTGTCTAAAAACATGGTGCATAGTCTGGCACTTAACATGTCGACTCGAAAAGACCTGACAAGTGAAAATATTGTTATTTGTATCTTGCCAGATATTCTTAATACTGAGGCTAATCGAAAAGCAATGCCTTCTGCTGACTTTTCGAAGTGGGTTCAACCTGATAAAATCGCTGATTTGATATTTAAGTGGAATCAAGGAATCAATACACCGAAAAATGGAAGCTTTGTGGGATTCAAACTTGGTACTCAAGTCACTCAGGAGTATCTTTAAGTTAGTTGAGGTTATAAATATGGTTAAAGGGTTTGGAAAAAAACCGATTAGGGAACCGACGAGGAAGGAAAAAATTAAAAGGGCTCATTGGCAGCAGGAATCGATTCGACTTGGAAGTACTTATGTGTATCCTATCACTTTTGTTCTTATTGTTGGTTTTTTCTTAGGATTGTATGCCTATTTATACCGAAAGAGTACACTTAACTAATAAGTCAACCCTTAACTTAAGGCTTAATACTTGTTATAATTAACGATTACAATGGAGTCCATCTACTCATCCGAAAAAGCTAAACTGTTGAAAATGCAAGCAAACTACCTGAGGTATTTAGCGTCAGTCTATCCGTTACCTAGTCCATCAAGCAACTCTTTGAAATCTTCACCCATTCACTCAATGTCCCCTCAACGATCATCACGTGAGACAAATCCACATGATGAGGTTCCAGTCAAACAAGTGAAAAAAAAATTTGAGGAGCTTCTTGAAGAGCAACTATCTAAAAACCCTACTTTCAAAAAAATCGATGAAAATTCAGAACTAGATTTACCAAGTCTTTCTAATAAACTTAATGTGCCGTGTTTGACTGATTTACAAAGTCTTCCTAGTTCTCCCAATCCTAAATTCTTGAAAAGGGGCGAAGGCCATTTATGCACTTATACTCGAAGTCAGTCTTCTTCTCAGCTAAGAACACTTAGAAATCGGTTCTGTAGAAATGAATCACCTGAAAAAGGAATAATTAACTTAGAAAAAATCACACAGATCAAGGAACAGCTCCAACAGAAAAATAATGAATTGAAAAAGGAGGAAAAGGAACTTGTTCACCTAAAAAAAGTAGAGATGGAAGAGTTGAAAAGAATAAGAATCGAAAAATCTAGAGAAAGAAGATATTCTCCTCAAAGAGAAGAATTAGAACAGCTTAAAAAGATTATTTTGAAAATGCAAACTGAAGAAAAGACTAAAGAGTGCAAACATCAAGAAGAAGTCAGAAAACTCAATATTGAAATCTTAAAACTAAGACAAAAAGTAGCAGAACTAGAAAGAAAAGCTACTCAGAACAAAACTCACACTGGATTTTATCCAAGTAGCAGAATGAACCCATTAGGAATGACTCCACTGAAGAAAAATGGTGAATACCAAGGAAAAATCCAGAAATTCGTTGAAAAAAATAAGTTGAACTCAGCAAGAAAAGTACGAAAAGAGAACTTTATACTCGACCCGTTTGATTCTTTGAGTTTTGATTCCCGAGAGTATAATTAATTAAAACTGTATTGATTAGGTTATTTCGATCAAAGATTATTTGAATAAAACGTGCCGGGAAAAGTAAAAAAAAATTGGGATTAGAATAAAATCAATTAGTTGAGCGTAAAATTATTTAGTTGATGAAAAGACTTCATCTTAGGTTCATATTTAAACAAATGGAAGAATTGAAAGTGGGTAATTTTTCAAAATTAATAAAATCCTTAAGAAATTCATACTTTTGAAGTAATTGACTCTGCATTTAACATTTCTCTATTTCTTAATTAAGAATTTAAATGATTTTGTTTGTTTTTGATTCTGGGTTTGCAATTAACTAATTAAAAAAAATAAATTTTAAGCGTTTTAATCTTGGGGAATTGATGTCAAGTTGATTTTATATGCGGCAAGTTGGTTTAAACGAGTAATTTTGGCTAATTTAACTAAGTTTTTGTAAATTTAAAAGATTTGAAAGCTTAATAAAGTCCTAGTTAGGGAGAGCACTTATAATAAAGCCTTGATTAAAATTATTGTTTTAACTTGGGTTTATTTAGATGTTTTTAAACTTAAAAAATAGTAATAAAGCATTTTTATACAAAATATGCTAAATAAGAGTTTACATGTAACTTTCAAAATTCTACAAATCTCATCAAATTGTTGTACTCATTAGAAATCCCTCTAAGAACTATTAGTTAAGACCTGGTTTTATTTATATCCGAATAAGCAAGATTCAATTAATCATCAAACTCAAAAAAAATCAATTTTTGTAAAAGATGTCCTAATAAACCTCTCTAATTTATAGACCACAAAAAAATTCTTTTTCCATTCAAAAAAACTAATACAAATTTTTAGAAACTTGGTAATAACGATAAAGCCATTCCAAACCTCAGCTTAGTAGTAATTTAGAGCCATCTCACTGGTTATCTCTTGCATTTCTAGTGAGATAATCATATAAACCAGTTAGCCGCAAATGTCAGAAAAACCAGCTTTATACAAGTGTAGTTATCCGAATTGCAATAAAATTTACTCAAGCAAGTACAACCTCAGTCGCCACTTAGAATCAAGCCACAGTAAGCACAAGCGATTTAGATGCAGATTATGTGGGAAATGTTTGTCATCCAAGCAAAACTTGCAAGAACATCGATACACTCACACCAAGGTCAAGCCTTATACATGCCCAGAGCCCTTATGTGGCAAGAAGTTCAGGCAAAGTAGTCAACTGTCCAATCATCGAAAGCTTCATAAAGAACTCTCAATGATTACTAAGAGGCAGAGAGAGTTCAAAGAGCTAAAAGTAACAAACATATAGCTAACTTGTATCTTTCATCATCTGGAAGGTTTTGTTCAAGAAGAAATACAGTTTAAAGAACTAGAAAACTTTGAATTGCCTAAAATTTCGGCGCCACAAACTCTGGTTGAACTACCAAGAATGACGATCTTCAGTCTCGGGAAAGAGGATAAATTGATTTAGATTAAGTTTCTGATATTCTTAGAGGGATAGATTATCTTTAGACCTTCTTAAGGGTAAGAAATCAAATTTTTACTGAAATGGAGTACCTAATGAATTCAGGGATGAAAAATTGGAATTCGATGATATAAACAATAAAAATTTAGAAATTGATACTTTTCGAATACTTAAAATTGAATAGAATGATTTTTTCGATGAACAAGGCAGAATTGGATTTTTTTGGAGTCTAACTTGAATAGGAAAATGGTTGTAGATTTTCTTTAATTTTTTCTGGTCTCAAGAAGTCGAAAGGCGTTTTATGAAAAATCTGCTTATTCATGATAAAGACTTCAATTGACTTAGAAACACGGCCCTCAAGCACAAAGAGACAAGAATTTATCCCTGATATGAAACTCTATATCCTTTTTTGAAGTTTAATATTCCTAAAGTAACAATCAAACAATAATTTATCTTTCATCATTACAAATATCAAAACATATTTTATCAATAGTAAATTACAATAACTTAAATCGCTGGATTGATTTAAATCGATTTAGAACCAAGTTAAGGATATTCTTCGCTTTTTTGTCAAGGTAAATTTTCACTATTAATTTCTAGAATAGTTAAACTTCATAAAATTCGGATTTTCATTCAAGGAAACAAAACCTAATCCTAAATTAATTCATGAAGAAGCCCAAGATATCAAATAAAACTAAACAAAACTTTTTTAAATAATTATCTCCACCAATATAATAACGTATGTCTAACGCAAAAAATTATTTCAAACCAAAAATTTCCCCAAAAAAACTTCAAATTCAACTAAAAATCCCTTACCCCCAAAAATCCCCAAATCCAAAAAAACCAAGAAACGCTAAGTCCAAATTCAAAACCTTTTCCATCTATTAAAATAATGGAAGGAAAGCTTCGTTCTTTATTTTTCACAGGTAACTATTCATCCCTTCTTCAATCTCCAGGAAAGAAGCCAGATTCAATAGAGCTTCTTATATCCCGTGCCCAGGTTCAACTAGGAAAGAAGCCATCATTATCACTAAACAACTTAGAATCACTTAGAGATCATTTGAATTCATTTTCATCAGTCTCAGTGCACGACGACGCCTTGAGTGAAACTTTGACCTTCCTTCTGCAGCTTAACACTGGTCAGGAGTGTCAGTTGATCGACAACATAAAGCCTGACAACTACGAAAAAATCATGTTTTTAGCTGCTGCTCTTCTTAAAATACGCAGACCTGAATACGCTGAAAAAGCAATGAAAGCTGCTTTGAATCAAGATGAAGAAGAAGCGGGATTTAGCCTTTTACTTGCTTTTTCTTTGTTTATGAAAGGAGAATTTGAAGAAGCTGCTGGAATCGCTAATGAACTTATTGCTAAATTTGGAGAGTCTAGCATTTTGTTGAATCTTTTTGCGCTTTGTCTTGTGCATGAAGGGAATTTCGCGAAGGCGGAAAATTTGTTGAAGAAAGCTTTGGAGAATTGTAAGGTCGAGGGGAATACACAGGACTTGGCTGTCACTTTGAAAAATTTGATTGCGATTAAGAGGATTGTTAATGAAAGTTATGAGGAATATGAACAGTAAGGGATATTTAGATTGCTTCGAAGGGTAAACCCTCAAAGTGACTACTTCCACCTATTAAACGAAGCATCAACCCTATTCGACTCATCTTTAGCTTAATTAGTTATTAGTATCTAACTACTCCCTCTTGATATTCGAATAAATCCTTCCAACAAACAATCCCGAAGCAGAGTACCCAAGAGCGCCACTAACAAGTGCGAGATACAAACTAATGATACTAATATACCCGAAATAAAAAGAGAACTGAAAGATCCCAGTCATCTGAGTCTTGACGAAATAATAATAAACCGAGTAAACAAAAAGATACGCCCCGACACTAGCAGAAGCCAAGAAGCTCACCCAGTGCCACCTGTAGTCCTCCGAGTTCAAAGTGGCATAAGTGACCACAATAGCCACACATGCAATTGATATAGCAAGAAGCACAAAAGTCATTAAAGTGAATCCATAAACATAATAAAACTTGTAATTCCAAAAAGACGTGAAGATATAATAAATCTCGACGTATATGCTGGAAAAAGGAAGAATACCTCCTAATAACATTAGAACTGATGGCTTGTTGTAGTATTTTTTTTCTCTTAGGATTGGACTTTGAACTGAATTTAGTCGGACTGGAGATGACTGGGTCATTTGGTACTTTCGACCGATTACTAGTCCTAGTGCGAAGAGAGGAAGGTAAATAAAACTGAAAAGGGCGAGAAGCTCAAAAATAGTGAAAACTGGAATTGAGGCTGATGATGAGTAAAGTAATGCTGTTAGGTTTAGAATTGTACCGGTTAACATTACTATTGCTGGGAAACCGAAGGCACTTAAAAGGGCTGTGCTTGGCCAACGCTTTCCTTTGTATTCTGTGTATATTGAACCGCAGTGGAAACCTCCGACTGTTCCGAGTAATGCGTACTCTAGCAGGAGGTAATAGGTCAGTGAACCTCTTTCCATGTACATTGGGTGGAGGATACTTGTGAATATTCCTAGAAGGGTCATTATTGCTAGATGCCAGCCAGTGCTTACTAATGATGTAAAAATTGGAAGCAACGGGGGTGGTCGGAAAGCATCTCCTGCTACTTGTTTCCATCCTTTTGTTTCAACGAACTCGTTTTCGACTTCTTGTATATTGTAACGATCAACATCTTTAGAGACTGTGCGATAAACTATCAACAGTACCAGCAGACATAGAAGAAGGACCATTACAAATGAATTCATTATTGAAAACCAGTGGACGTTGTTTTCGAAGAAACCTGGGTCGAGGTAACTATTGAAACGCTGACCAAATGGAGTATCTGACTGGTGCCAAACAACTGAATAGCTAAATTGTATTGAACTCGACTTTGATAAACTCACAGGTCTTTCAAAATTAGCCTTAGCAGAAATAATTCGATTTTTCTTATAAGAAATAGCAAAGGTATAATGAGTAAACAAATAAGCCTGATTAGTAGCCTCATCATAATCCCCCAAAGCAGACCACATGGGCAAGTCATCCAAATACATCTGAAGCCAAAACTTCCTAGAAACAGCTTCAAAAAGTGCATCCCTAACTTCCCTATTAACTTCAATTTCACAAAAGTACTGCCCTGATCCAGGTCTTTCAAACTTAATTTCAATTCCACTATCCTCAAGTTCATATCCTTCAATGATCTCGCCAATTCCCATGGAGTACTTTTTGAAGTCTTTACTTCCCCTACAAAGAGGTAAGTTGGAATAGGCATAAGACTCTTGAGGGTTATTAAAAGGGACAAGCTTATTAAACCAAAGGACCACATCTTCCCCTTCGGAGTACTTATGAGTCCTCTCATCAGCAAGACCGAATGGCAATAAAAGCAGGATCCACATTTATAATATTGGATCTTAGTAAATTACTAATAAAACTAAGAGCTGTGCACCCGAGGTTTTCTTTTACTCAACTCGAACTTCCCATTCGTGATGTTCATAATTTCTTGAGGGTCGAACATCCTAAATTCAGGATTTTCGCCGTGAAGTAAACGTTTTTTCAATTTTTGAGTAAGGTTTATTCTTAGAGGCTCGTAGTGGTCGATGCTCTTGAAGATTCGTTTTTTTGTTAATTTGAATAAATGTCCTGGGTTTGTTTTACGTGGTTTTTGCTTTTCTGAACCTGAACTGTGAGTTGAAAATGAGGAAGGGTTTTTGGTTATTGAGGAGGATATTGGAGTTTGCATTGTACGGAGAATTGTGTTTTGGAATGGAGTCATGCTGCTGCTTTCGGAGGAATAGTCTAGGTTTGGAATGCTTAAAGTATTGCGTTTTATTGGGGATTCTGTTTTGAAAGGCTTTTTTCTTGAGTTGCTGCAGAGGAGGTGGATGAATCTTGAATCTTTCTCGATCTGTCGCTTGAGGTTGGTGATTATTGTTGAGCTTTGCTTTTTCTTGGGATTTTTGTTTAGTTTGTTGAGGTCTGTTATGTAAGATGCAATGTCAACTTCAATCCTCATCGAATCAAATCCAGTTTCCGTACAATTTTGTTTATGTTTCATATTCTATGATATAATAAAAATAACTAACCCCGAACAATTACCCATTTTTAAAAACCTTCAAACTACATCTCAAGAGTTTTTTGAGTTCATCACGAATGCTCAAGTCAGGGACAGTGACAAGTTCAACAATTTCCTCGCCAACGAATTTCATGGCATCTTCAACCCTTTCAGCAAGATTCGGTAGTAAATTTTTAGCAACAACCTGTTCTAAAGAGGCAATTTCTTCTTTCCTCTCATTGAAAAACTTATCCTTTTGACTGACATCAGCAAGTAAATCTTTCGCAATCAAGTAAATCTGGCTCTGTTCATTTCCCTTATGAATAAGTTCAAGAACGATGATAAGAGCTTCTTTTTCCAGCCTGAAAAGCCCAGGAAGGGTTTTATTTCCAGCCATGAACCCAGCATGCCAAAGCGCTTTCCTCAGCGAGTGATTTGAGTTGAATTTCCTTGCAAAATCATAAACCGAGTAAAAGATTTTAATGCACTTTTCAGTCACATCCTTCTCCAGTTCACAGTTAATCAATTCTTTCATGCAGAGTAAAAAATGATGTAAAATCAAGATCTTATCAGAAATATGTCTCGGGTCGAAAGGAAGTTTATTATTCACGATTTCCTGAAAAAGCTCATCAGGTGTTGCACTTTCAACGACTTTCATTGTAGAAACAACAAAAACATCCCAAAGACCTTTTGAAAGTTTCGGGTAATTTAAACTAATAAAGCCTTTGTAAACTGCCAAAGCGACTTTTGCAAGATTTTCATTCATTGAAAGAACTGAGGTCTGAATGATCTGAATGAAACTTGGGACGATATCTTGCAGCAAGTCGAATTTTTCTGAGATCAAACTGCTTAATCCTGAAAGACTCATCGTAAAAGTACTGCTTATCCAGTCTTTATCAGTCTCACCTTTGAAGTCTTCGAAGAGAGGACTGATGATTTCTTTGAAAACTTCTTTTAACTGATTTTCACTGAATTTTCCTTGGTTTAGAGTAGAGTAAAGTACTGAAGGAGCTGGTCCTCTCACTGCAGGCCGCGGCTCCTTCGTCGCCTTGGCGAGGACTAGAAGAAGTGGCTTCCAAGGACCTTTTTCCATTTGTAAAAATTCAAGAATTGCTTTGCTTAACACTTCAAGACTTTTAAATGCGACACTTTCCAGGTTGCCTTCAGCGAAGACCATCAAGATATTTGTGATTTGACTGTGAAAGTCTTGAACTTTTTGCAGATATTTCTCGACGATTTTCTTTAGTGCTGCGAATGCCTGCTCATGAATACAGGGAGACTGTTCTTTAGTTGCACAGACTAAGACCTCGATAATAGTTCCCCATCCAGATTTTATATTATGTCCTACAGTGAAGACAAAAGTGCTCATACAAGCAACAACTAGTTCTTTAATCGAAATAATTTCACTGTTTTTCATTATCACCTCAAAAGGCTGTAAAAAATCTTTTTGAAAATGAAAATTTTCTAATTCTTCCTTTTGTAAGAATTTTATTGCAAGTTGTTTCAAAGAGTCAATCGCAAAAGAAGCAACAAACTGATTTTTATGAAGTCCAGCTTGAGAAAAATGGTCTCTTAAAGTTTTCCAGACCCTTGACCAGACATACCTCATACGGTTCATGTTGACATCAGCAACATTCACCAAAGCCTGCAAACAAAAAGTTCTTGGATGAGGTCCCCAGAGTTCATCTTGTGAGACTTCAATAAGCCTTGTGACAAATTCAATAATAGTATCATTATCTAAAGTAGCAGACATATTAAAAATATAGTCAATTTCCGCAGGAGTGATTTGCAAAGAAACACTTTCCGAGTTGATGATATCATTTTCAGTAACCGGTCCATCAAACTGAACTCCAGAGCTGATAAGATGAAGATGGTCTAACTTTGACAAGCACCTTAAAATATGTAACCATGAGCCTTTCAAGAAATTTGATTCAAACTTAGCAACTTCAAGAAGAGCTTTCATACATTCAATGTTTTTCTCAGAGATCTGGTTGTGCAGATAGATCAAAGACGTGAACTTCGCAAGAGATGATAAAAAGATCTCAAGTTCCAAAGTCATGGAAAATCGACAAGCGATTCGAATGCAAGAAGAAAAACCTTGAAGACTAAGTTTCCAGAACTTCGGGTCAGTTGCTTCTTCTAAGATGATGGAAAAAGTAGCTAAAAGTGGATGCCAGAGAACTTCAAGCATGGTCTTCAGATGGTCAATATGCTGAGCGGTGTAGTAAGTCGAGGTTCTTTTACTTTCTTTTATCAACTTCTGTCCTTTTTGTAACATTTTTTCAGATTCTCTTACAAAAAGTTGCTGTTTTTTCTTGCCTGCACTTTCAAGTTTTTCTCGAGCTTCTTCATCTTCTTCTAAGGTGAACTTGTTGTTTTTCACTGTGTTGTAAATTTCTTCTAAATAGTGAGGGTCAAGGTCTTTTCCCTTGTTTATCCCGCTGTTCATTATCTGGAACTGCGCCAAAGGCATTTTCTTTTGAATTGAATCGTTGTGAAGGTCTGTCTGCAACATGATAATCGCGAATGAAAGGACGTAAACTGTGTCAGCCTCTTCGAAGTGCTCCGGGTTGTCCTTGAAGTACTTCTCTGCGAACTTCTGCATTATTCGGTCTACGACCTGCCCTTCTCCGGGAAGTCGAAAAGAAAGTAAAAACTCTCGAATGGCCTCCACTATTCCAAGGTTTTCAAATTGGAAGAGTTGAACAAATTCGTTGAATATTGATATGTTTGGCTCTTTGTTACCACCGAAGAATTCTCCTAGGATTGTCTTGTCGATTCCTGGAGTGAATTTTAAAAATGATGCGATTTCTTTGTGGTTTCCTGATGTTATGTGACCTGACTCCGCAAGGTACTTGATACCGATGACTGGTTTTATGTTAAACTTAGTAACAGCCTTACCAATACTTGCCTTCAACAGTTTATTTTTCTCAAACTCAATCAAAGTAGTATCACTTCCAATATCACTAGTAGACTCATCATCTTCAGGATTTTCCGTTTTATTCGAAACAATCTGTTTTTCCAGCCACGCGACCTGAGTAGTGACAATACTTGTGAAAGTTTCAAGAGCAGTGAGTTTAAGTATCCCCTCTTGTTGGGGCTGTAGGGTGTTATCAAACTTATTCTTCCCAACAGCGATTTTCCCTAAAATATCGATCATCCTTGCGAAAATATCCTTTTCTTCCACATCACAATCATAATTCAAAAAGAGTTCTAAAGTCGTTCGTGGGTTTTGAGTGATTCTAAAGAACACCTCAACTACCAGAAGCTTATGATGATATGAAGAGTTCTCTGATTCCAAGATTTTAATGAAAATATGCTCCATGAACACCCCAATCTCCGATTTCAAACTATCCTTGAAGTTGTTTACTAGTGAAACAAAAATTGAAAGTGAAAGTGCGAAGATCGTTCTTTCTGTCGATAAAGAATTCGTGATTAAGCTTTCACATAAAGTCCCTCTAATAATCTCCATAAATTGACGACGTGAACTAAAAGCTGGGCCTGGATTATCAATCACTGCAAGTATCAGCTCGAGACTCAGTACTTTTGACTTGAAAGTCAAACTTGGCATTAAAGTAGGAAGTTCCTTCAAGCTAAGTTTACAAATAGATCTAAAAATCACAACAGCATCTAATAAGTAATCATTATAATCTCCACTAAGACATCTTTCCGCAAGTTCAATATTTTTCAAATGCGCTTTTTTGCAGTTCTCAGAACAAACAGGGTCTCTTGTCTCAAGACAGTAAAATTCAGCAGATTTTCTACAAACTGCGCACCATCCGAACTTTCCACTGACGAATCCTTCATCATTATTGCAAAAAACAAGAGGAACAGTTTGATAGTTACCATCATCAGGGTCTAGAAGATAAGGAACAGTCCTCAAAGGTGCATCATCCGGTTTTTCCTGAAAAAGAACCACGTCATCCACAAGTCCTTTCACAACAGTTTTAACCATCGCGTTGATTGGGTCTTCACTGATAGCAATTGAGTTATTTTCCATTCTTTGAAACACGTAATGCATCATTTGAGTCAAAGTCGCCTTGGCCGTCGTCTGGTTGACAAGGTTCTTTGAAGTGATGTGAATGTGGTAACAAGCGCGGAAGGCCTCCAGCAAGGTCCTGTCGTGAACTTCGCAGTTGAAGCTCGTGATTGTTGTTAAAAGAGTTTTAATCACTTGAAGTTGGACGTTGTCGTCAGTCTCTTGAACACATTTGCAAACACTCTCTACGATGCCGTCTATCATCTTGCGGGGGTGACGCTGGGATGAAAGGGAAGGAGACTCTGGGTAGCTGCACGTGTCTTCGCAGTTTCCGGTTAGGAAACCGTGGGATATTAACTTTTGGATGTAGTAAAGAGTGGTTTCTAGAACTTTTGTTAGTTTTGAGTCGAGCGCTTCTTTGAAGATTGGGAAATATTTGTTTGCGTCAAGACTGTGGTCGTTTTTTATCACTTCTAATGCTGATGAACACATGTCGCGGGTTTCTTTGTTCTTTCGAGTGCTCAAAGCTTTGCATATTTTTTCAAACGCTGAGGAAAGAAGTTCGATGTATGCGGAATATGGGTCCTTCATATGCTCCATTTATATTATTTTAGATGGAGGGTTTTTTGAAGCTTTCTGACAAGGATAAGAGAGGAAAAGTTAGGAATCGATTGTCTTTCTGATAATTTTTAATAACGATTATTTTAAACAGTAATTATTGAGATTTGGATTTTGTTATACTAATGTAACTAATCATTAGATACTTAATTTTCGGAAAATTACCCTAAATTAGCCGAATTGGAACTTGTTGAATTGTTGGAGAATTGTTTCAAATTAATATTTAATCAAGTTAACCCTTTTATAATAATCAGACTCTGATTTTTTGAGAGGCCAATCGACTTATTAGAATTTATTTTTCTTCAGTAATATATTCAATTTAATGATTTCAAAAGATAATAACCATAGCATAGGAACTATAAAAGTTAATTGCTTAAGTCTTGCTTGAATAATTACCATAATCACTAGTGAGAAATATTATTTATAACTTTTGATGCAATTAATTTAATTATACGTGGTAGAAGTTATTTTTATAGTTGAGTAATTTCATGTATAATTATTAAAAGATAAATATACTTTGGCCAATAAACTTGATATCGATTCACAAAAAATATTTGCATAATTCACCAAAAAAAATAATTATCTCTATTCATAAAAAACATCTCCTAAAATAATCAAAACCATAAATATCCATAAACCTCTATTTAATTAATTTATCTCTCCTAAACCTTTTATCTATTTCCTCCTGAGAAAATCGTTCAATCAAAGGTAAAACCTGATTCAAATAAAAAACATCCTCTTCCCTCTCACAAGCATCTTTCCCCTCCACAAGTTTTCCAAGATTCACATGACAAAAAAGTCCTTTCCGAAAATTAACCGAGCTTCTCAAGTCCCAAATAATTTTCTTTAAATATCTTTTAAAACTTTCCTGACAATCAAATCCATTTTCCCCATTTTCCAACTGACCAACAATCCATTCAATCATATCCGAACAATGAAAATCAACACCTTCCAACAATACATGTTCACGTTGATACTTTTTCTGGAATTCAAACAATCTAACATCCATCATTCCATGAAACAATTCACAAAGAGCACCTTTCCATTCCTCCTTCTTAAATCGTTCCTTCCAAATAACTGCAAAATCAATGAGCATCTTGACATCTCCAGCCATTCCCTTATAAAAGGCGCGAATAAGCAAAGTCTTAACAATTAAGTCTGCATTATTCCAGACATCATAAACAGAGTAATTTTCCTGAGGTATGCAAAAGTCCTGATAATCGAGGACAGTGATATCATGAACGACTTGTAAAATACTTTCAAGCATTTCTTGAGAATATTCGAAATCATTCACGCCCATGCACCAGACGAGCAGAGGGAAGTCAGGGTGTAAACAAGTGTCTTCTAAGACTATCACGCAAAGTCTTCTTGCAAGTTCTTGAATTCTGAGTAAGACTTACCCGATATTTACCGCCAATTGAAGACTTGTCATTAGACTTGAATTTAGGTTCTGTCTTCTCACTGCCTTTTGAAGAATTGACTTGAGTAGAGAAGGGGAAAAAGAAGGAATTTTTGAAAGGTTGAAATAATGGACCTTGCTGCCTTGATGATTAGTTGAAAAGGTTAAGATGATCTCGTTTGGGTCATTAGAATTTAGTTTTAACTTGTGTGATTTTGATTGGAAAACTGCAGAATGAACAGTAGTGAATGAGTAAGTCCATTTATGCCTGTTTTCGATTTGCTGATATTCAAGATGTAGATTAAAATTCTGTGATTTCTGAGAAGTCGCCATAATCACCTGAAAAGCATCTTTCCCCTTAGCTGAACTTTGCCTACCTTTAATATCTTTAGAGCCATCAATGCAAGAATCCTGAATTTTCACGATTTTCAGAGGTTTGTAGAAATCATCTAATGTTTTTCTCTTCATTTTATCTAACTATCTTAATTTTGTAGAGATTTTTAACAATCATCTAAAATTTTCTCTTCATTATATCTTAATATCCTAATTTTCTAGAGGTTTCTAAAAAATCATCTAAATGTTTCTCTTCATTATATCTAAATATCCTAATTTTCTAGAGGTTTGTAAAAAATCATCTAAATGTTTCTCTTAATTATCTCTAACTACCCTAATCTTTAAGAGATTTATAAAAATCATCTAAAATATTTCTCTCCATTATCTCTATCTACCCAAATCTTCAAGAGATTTATAAAATTCATCTAAAATCTTTCTCTTCATTATATCTAACTACTCTTATCTTCTTGAGGATCAAAAATATGATAATTATGCTTTTGTTTTTCATAACTCCTTTGTTCCTCCTTCATCTTGTCAAACCAAACTCCGTATTCCTTATTCGGCCTCAGAGAAGTCTTGATTCCGTGGAAGTCCCCTGGGTAAAGATCCTCATAGTTCTCTAAGTCGGGCATTGGAGTGACTGTGTCATGGATTGGAACATAGACTTTATCTTCAGGTTTAAACTTTGAGACTCGTTTCATTCGAGATAAATTAACGTCGAAATCGTCTAAATCGGCCTGTTCGAAGTCTTGAAATGATTCTTCATATGCTTTGATTATGTTTGCGGCTTTTTCTATAGGAATATTTAGCTTCTCTGATAGGGTTTCTGCTTGGTATACGATATCATTTTGTTCGTCCGCTCCTATGGTTATTAGAGAAAGAATTGCAGTCAATCGGTCTTTTGGAGTGTTTGGGATTATTTCTTTCAGCTTTTTTTCGTAGAGGTTGTATCTTTCTAGGTAATCATTTATTTGATCGGTTGGGCTCTTGTCTTGTTTGTGGAATTGTGACCTGGCATTATTAATATATTCATCTTTCCTCTTCTGAACATTCTTTTCAGTTGTTTCCACAATATCCCTGATATTTTCAGCAGCTCCCAAATCAGGCAACACAGGCTGAGGAGGTTCAGGTCCGGGTAGCCAAGCTGGTTTGTTATAAAGTGCTTTAGTTCCAAAAGGTGGAGGCTTCTTCGGCAAAAAGCCAGCCATGCTAAGGACCCGATAAGCGCCATCAGTGACCTCAGCTCCTACTCCAATCCAATACTTCAAGCGAGGACGGTTCAAGACAATAGAACGGTCGTCATAGACGCCTTTTCTGTCAGGAAACCAGTAACCCATTCTCTCAATTGGCCTACCTCGAGGGTTGAGTTTTGAAGAACTTGCAACGATCCAAAAGAAACGGTTCGCTGGGTGGCCCTTGATTTGAAGGCGTATTCGAGCAGGCATTTTTATAAGATCCTGTTAAATGAATAAATTACATTATTTCCTCGCTGTGAATGACAAAGGCAGTCTTTTCTTCTCAGGCTGTGTCACTAATCGTTCGAATCTCATAGTTTTTAGCTTCTCATTGGACCCTGTTTTTTTTATGATTTTTTGACTTTGCATCTGGATTGTCTTTGTCAAAGTTGGAGTCACAGACCTGCCTGACTTAGTTTCCGCCTTCATTTTTTTCTTTAAAGACTCAACTTCCAGGCACTTTTCCTCAAATTTTTTCTTGTAAATCGCAGCGCGTTCTTTTTGATTTTCAGCAGAAAGGGCAACGAATTCCTTTAAAATAATCTTCAGTTCTTCATTGTCCTTCTTTTGAGAAGAGTACTCTTTTTCTGCATCTTGTAAAAGTTTAGAAGCGATTGACTGCTCATGATCAATCTTTGCTATTTTTTTATCAATTTCTTGATTTTTCGGGTAATTTGTAAGTCGAGTCTTGCTTGAAACCCGTGGAAAGCCTTTTTCTTCTTTTTTACTTTCAGCGATTTCCTTTTGAATTGTTAAGATTTTCGCTTTAATTTGTTTATTTTCCTGTTTTATTACTTCCACCTTCCCAGCCGCTACTTTTTTCGCTTCGTTAAGCCTGGCAGCGAGTTTTTCATGTTTTTCTTCCAAAGCATCTGAGTAAAGTTTCATCTGCTGTTCGATTTTTATATGATTTCTGATTTCATTTTCAAGTTTTTGCATTTCTTTTTGGTATGACTCGTCATTTAAAAATTCTTCATACAACGAGTCTTCTTTTGACTTATTTTTCGCTTCCAAGGCTTTTTCTATGGTATTTGAAATGAACTCAAGAGCTTGAAAACTATTAAGATTAAGCAAAGAACTAATTTTTTCTTTTGGAGCCATCTCACCGCCGATGTTTTCAAGTTCTGTGTGAATCACGACGCATAAGTTCTTGATAAGCAAGTCGAGTTGTGACTTGTTGACTTCCATTTAAAATTATTATTCAGGGTTTTCCCCTTTTGTGACTTTTATTCGAATTCCTGTTTCTTTCACGTCTTTTAAACGATTTTGAGGCTTTTCTGAAGAAATTTGAATATTTTGGGAAATTGATGGGAATGAATGGATTTTCTCGTCTGAACTTTTCACGCTGAATGGATTTTACAAAAATAATACTCCGTCTAAGGACACTAGCCATGGACTTGATGATATTGGAGTCATGGTCCCGAATGGCTTTATGAAGAGAAGAGATGAAAGGTCTTGTGTTTGGAATGAACTCTGGTGGTTTAGTTTGCAGACTTGAAGTTTTGAAGGCTTTTTAGGGATTACTTCGATTTTAAAGAAATTTGAAAAAGTTTCGCAGAGGCTTGACATTGAGGAATTTCGCAGGATTGTGAACTCTTGAGCTGGAGAGACTTGCCAAGTTTCCGGATTCCATCTTTTCGCAACAACAATCATTTGAAAAGGAAGAACTTCTTCTTCTTCATGATCCAACACCTGCAAACAAATCATCTTCCTATCAAACAACTGAAAATCCTTAAAGCTTTCCGAATTCCTCAAACATTTCGTGAGTCTTTCAAAGTTACGTTCACGAAACCTCATCTTAAAAACATCAACATCAAAAGCAGGGAACATTTTTTTCACCTCCTTAACAAGTAGCGCTTTAACATCAACAACCTGCAAAGAACAATCCACAGTCATTTCAACTAAATCACTAAAATCATAACATTTCGAAGCATTTTCCGTTTTTTTCAAATTTAAAGCAAGACTAAAAGCGATTTTAAATTCAGAAAGTCGAGCAGGGGTGCCTTTTTCAATGATAATTAAAGAATTGTTAGTAAAATTCGCTTGAACAAGCTTTAAAGTCAAGTCTTTTACTTCAGCTCCAAGTGAGTTGCTTCTTTTCATGATGAACTTATCTTCAGGAATAAGAATTTTCTGGCTTATGAGACTTTTCAAGCACTGAAGAGTTGACTCTTTATCAATCAAGATAAAATATTTACAGTCCGGTCGTTGAGGCAAGTCTTCTTCCGGGTTGTTAAAGCGAATTTTCACCCTTTTTCCTTCAATTTCAATGAAACTCTGCCATTTTGGCCTGACCTGTGTGAATGATTCAATGTAAAGACTTGAATTTTCATAGATTTTCAAAGATTGCAAAGAAAAATCCCCTTTTTCTTTTAAAATCTCTTCACTGGCAGGGGTGGAACTGGAGAATGTTTTTTTAATAACGATTAAGGAATTCTCAGGAATACAGAATTTTTCAGAAAGTTGTTTTTTTAACATATTTCCAGAACTTGTCTTATCGAACTGGAAGAGAACCGGCTCAGGCTGAGATGAAAAATTGATTGAATCGTCCCAAACAAATACTTTTAAAGTTATCAAGTTAGGGTTAAAAGCCTGCCATTCAGCTTCTGGACTTTTTATTTCAATTCCTAGAACTTTAAAGTCCCAGACTGGCAAATTTGAGATTTTTTTTTCTTCATCAAAAGTTTCTTGAAGTACTTCGTAAAGACTGTTGAAAGATCTCAGTCTCACGTTTTCTGAAGATTCAGTAATTTCAAAGGATTGCATTACTTGTCTTTTGAAATCGTTCATTGATTGGTCTTTACGTACTTTAAAGGATTGTTCTTTTTTGTTGTGGATTACTTTGAAGGTTATTGTTTGGATGTCTTTTTCTTTTGATTCTTCTTCGAATTGTGTTTGGATTTCTTGGATCACGTGAAGAGGGACTTCGAGGTCTCTTAATGAGATAATGTTTTCTGAGGAGATTTTTCGGTACATTAAAAGGTAAGCGTTTGAGGAGTTGGCATAAGAATCACCGCCGAAGGCTTTAGAAAGTTCTTTTTCTTCTATTTCTTTTACTAAAGAATCGTTGAAATTGAACCATTTACAACTTTCGAGGTCTTTTATGTAGGCGAAGTAGTGACCTCCTAATGCAGAACCTGAGTGAATCATTATAGAAAATAACTCGTATACGTTCTCGCCTTCTTTTTTATATTGAGTTATTAGTTGGTCTTGTTGTTGTTTACGTCTGGTGGTTTGTTCAGAGACTATTCTTGAATGAATGAGCTGGTCCGGCAAAATACATTTCTTATCCTTATCTTCATACATTCCTTCATACCCAGTAGTCGTCTGAGCTCTGAAGTTGCCATTACTAGGAGATTCAAACACCAAAACAGGAACAGGAACAACTTTCTCTTCTTCAACCCCTTCCAGAACCTTAACCTCAATTTCCTGAAAATCACCAAGAAACCGATTACAATTTAAAATCAAAGGAAAACTGACACGATCATTCAATTTAATCCTCTGAAAAGTCTGATAATTCAAGTCAAACCTCTTGATCTGAGCAACAAGAACATACGGAAACTTTTCAATTTTAAGTCCTTTTTTCGCATCAACTTTAATATTACAAGAAGCACAGAAATATCTATTACTTCCTGTAAGTAACTCTGGGCGAGTGAATCCAAGAATAGCTTTTTCAATTGAATCATTTTTAATTCCTTCGAAATCATTTCTGACAGTCAATGACAGGTCAAGAAACGAGTCAGTTCTTTTCGACTCATGTCCACAAGCAAGGCATTTTACATAGTCAGTTAAAAACCCTTCATATAAAGAACTGATCAGGTCTTCACTATCTGTGAACTTCACACTTTCTTCAATGGCTTCGAATAAAACACGGCAAAACTCTTGAACGTCGTGTTGTTGAAAGCTTTCTTTTGAATCCCAACCAAAACTACGAGTTAAGTAGTTTGTTTCAATGAATGGCTTTTGTGAAAGTTGAAGCTTGCCGAAAAGGACTTGAAGTTGGAATGGAATGCAGGTCTCTTTAGGGCCGTGCTTTGATCTTTCATATCGCCATTCGTAAATGCTTTTTCTTAGCTCTGGTGTCATGAATAATGATTGAAGTAAGGAATTCATGTAGCAGGTAGCACCTTGATTTGATAGTCCTGTGAAAAAATTATCTGGCTTTGAAGACATTGTTTATTGTGGAGATTTGAGAAAGAAGAAGATTTTTATAGTTTTTAAGTGTTTAGGGTTTTAGAGGTTTTGTATTATGATGGGTTATTATTAAGTAGGTGAAGGGAAATAAGTATTAAAAAATATTATCGAATATGGGTATTAAGATGCTAACCAAATGATAAGGTGAAAATTTAGCTATTTATGATTGAAGTCTATATTTCTTATTTGGAGCTACTAAGATATATAATTAAGTGAGTCAAGTAAGTCACATACTTCTAGAGATTTTCTAAAAATATTCGTAATTTTATCACCAGAACTGCAAATCTCTCCAAATAAATAAAATAAACAATACATCATTCAACATAATTTCAATAACAGCATTAAAATCATATCAAGGTAGATTTTAACATATCAATCCAAAAAAATTCACATTATTCTCTCAATTTTACTACTATCTCTCAAATTCACCTAAATTCTAAAAACCAGAGAAACTTAAACCTCAAAAATCATCCTATTCGATATTATTAGTCTTTAATTAGGCACTAAAAACTCCTCCAGGTCCTCAATAAAGAACTTATACAAACTTTCTTTCCAGTTCAAAAAGACTCGAGTAAGAGTCTTGTGTTCAACAACAATATCAGCGTAAGGTTCGATTTCGTTGTAAACAGGAAGAAACATAGTATCATAAATAACTTCAGCGACACCGAAATAACTTAAAGAAATATACCCTCCGAGTTTAAGCAAGTATAAGATTTCGAACTCATCTAAATAAGGCCAAACCAAGAAATCAATTAACAGGATAATTGACCTCACAGCCCAGTATTTTTGCCAATATTTCAAGTCAGAATCGTTTGAAGCTTCTCGAAATGTTTTGATGGAAGAATAAGCAGGGAAGAAATCGGCAGCTAGGCATCTGATTAAAACTTACGTGAGACCGAGGATAATAGTTGCCATGGTTTATATGAAAAATGAATTAAGACTATCAAGTTATTTGAAGATTAAATCAATATGCGAATTTTATCAATGAGTCACTAAATATGATTCATTTTACCAATTCATCCAAAAGATTAAAGAAATTGCCAAAAAGTAAAAAAAATCTTAAATTACGACATTTAAAATTCAATTAAACCTCACAAAAACAGAAATCGATTAGAATTATTATCTAAAATACTTCTCAATAAACCCATCAATATTCTTCCTTAGATCCTCAACAAACTGGTCATACTCCTCACCTTTCTTAAAGTAATTCTCCACCTCCCACATCCTGAGCTCACTGGCTTCCATCCTGACACCATCCTCATAAATTTCTCTTTGAACCCAGCATTTTTGTTTGAATTCCCAGAGTTTTTTCGAGTATTTTTCTTTCTGGAACTTCGAATTACTGGGATTATTCGCTTTCAAAAATAATGCAAAATGCTTTAATGCAGTTTCCTTTATACAAAGTTTCGGATACATTAGTTTTTGAGTTCCAACTTCCAAAAGTGCCTTGATAATCACTTGGCCAAGCATCTGGTCGAGGAAACCGACAGAGGTTTCGAATTCTTCGAGAACGAAGTTGACGAAATTATCTGGCTTTGGAGGAATCTTTACTGGAAGTTTGGTTTTTTCGTACTTTTGAGGCCTTTTCATGAATTTTTCTCTTTGTTCGACGGTTTTGAAGCAGAAGACTTTGTCGTTATAAGTGACCAGTAAAGTGGGGTTCCCTTTAACTAAACTTCCATCTTCAGCAAGAGAAACAACACAATTAGACTCCAATTCAATACGACTCTCATAAATATCTCCTACTTCATTCAGCGCAAGTCTTCGTGGAAGATAATCCGGCAAATTTTTCCCCTTAAGTATCTGTTCAGGATTTTTCATGAAAATTTGCATATTTTCAAAAGTTTCAAAAGCATAAAGCTTTGTTCTGTATTCAACTAAAAACTCGTCTTTTCTAACTTCTTGAAGATCGCCTTTGTACTTTAAGATTATCGGGTCGTATCTTTTGAACTTTCCGAATCTTCCGCTTATCTCGGAGCGACTTATTGGAAGGTTTTTTATACGAACTGGAGTTCCTTTTATTAGGGATATTGAGTAGTTTCGCTTACTTGTGAAAACTGAGTTTATGCAGGTTGTTGCGGAGTCTTTTACCCACCATTTTGAGAAGTTTGAAGATATGTAACGGATGTTGTCGTATGCGTTTTCGTACCAGGAAACGGTTTCGAGAAGACTGTGGTTACCTTGGTTCATTTGTAGTTTTAGTGAGAGGTCGTCGTGTTTGAATTTTGGTTTTAAACGTTTCAGGAGAGAGAATTTGTCACATTCTAAGTAGAAGACTGGGTTCGGCAACAAATCCTTAGCAGCTAAAGCAACAGCCTGATCAGCAGTTTTGGGAAATCCATCCAAAACACATCCTCTCTGTAAAACATCAGCAAGTCCAAGTCTCCAAGAAATGACATCAACAGCAATATCATCACTGATAGCCTTTCCAAGAGCAAGTTGATCCAAAACTAATTTCGCGAGTTCCGAGTCAAGATTAATAAGTTGAGAAACCGCATTTCTAAGCGAGACTCGAACAACACCCAAGTCTTTTTCCAAGTCTTTCGCAAGAGTCGTTTTCCCAGAGGCAGGTCCTCCAAGGACACTGACGAAAATGTTTAAATCAACATCTCTGGGGTGAGTGTCTTGAGAAAGGTACATCCAAGGCGCTTCCACAAGTTTTGCCCTGTCGATTTCACTGCCGGGATAATAAATACGGTCTCGGAATAGGACTGGAAAGTTTTTGTTGATTGGGTATTCAGGGGATACTGGGCAGAGATTTCCGAAACAACTCACTTTTGCTTTGCCTTTTTGAAGAAGTTCATCGGCTTTAGAAGATTTTAACTTTAGTGCAAGGTTTTTTTCGAGAAGAGTGCTTCGGTTTAGGAATACTGGGTTGAGCTCGTGGTTTATTTTTTGCATTAAACGTGAGTATTGGCCTTCTGTCTGGACTTCAACAACTCTAATCATTTTCCCTTCAAAAGCTTCTTTCAACTCATCAATAGCTGAATTATCATTATCCCTCATTTCAATAATTTTCTGTTTTGCCTCATCAAGCATAGCATCTAAATTAGGTGCATCAGGGTCATCCCCTTCTTCCTCCTCTTCCTCTTCCTCTTCATTTTCATCAACCTCTTCACCAGCGGCTATTTTTTCAAGTCTTGCCTGAATTTTTTCCTTTCTAGCCTCTTCACGTACCCTTTCCTTTTCCCTTCTTCTCGCTTCCATAAGTTCTTCAAACTTTTGAGTGATTCCATTTTTATCAAGAAGTCTTTCAACAGTGGCTTGTTCAGTAGTCCTTAAAATAAGAACGACTTCAGGCAATCTTCGACTTTCAAACATCAGATCAACGAGAGGTTGAGAGACTTTTTCTTCATCGACTTCGAACCACTTCCCGTTTATTACAAGCGGGTCACCTGCTGGAAGCACTTTTTGAAGAGATACTCGCTCGTGAATCGCCCTGTCGAAATTTTCGTCTTCTTCTGTTATTTCTGGGTCGTGAAGAAGCGGGTCGTATGGCTCGTCTTCTTCGGTTGTTTCTTTTGCAAGGAATCCTCGTTTTAGTAGTCTTGATTTACGTCGCTTCATTTTTTCTTCTTCTAGGAATGATAGGTAGATTGGCTTTAGTTGGAAGTCTGGAATTTGGTATTTGTTGCAAAGCTCTTCGATTATTGTCTTTACGCCTGAACCTCTTGGGCCTGTTACCAAGACATGTGGCTGAGGTACAGGAACAGGTTTCGTAATAATATAATCCTGAGGAGTTTTCTTAAACTTTTCCATTTCAACTTCACTTACAAACAAGAACCTTTTCCCAGCAGACTGAACCTCAAACTCTTCCGATCCTGGCATAAGCCACTGATGTTCTTTAAGTACAGTGGGGTCATAATGAGAGTACTCAGAAGCAGTAGAAACCACAGCCTCCTCTCCTCCTTCATCTTTAGAAACAACATTTTCAGGGTCATCAATATTTAAATAAAACGGGTCAAGAGCTTTAAGGATCCTGTCATGAATTTCAAGTTCACTTCCATCGATCTTTATCTCTAAAACGCTTTCCTCACCAAAGGCGTCGCGACAAACAGCAGCGGCCTGCTCAGCGAAAGCGATGTCTTTGGGAATGTCGACAACTTGCTCTGCCCCTCGACTTGCGAGAATTTCTCCTTCATTTGGATCGACGAAATAAAGAATCTTATCGAATTCGACGTTGAATTCTTTTAAAGATGTCGCTTCTTCTTCTGTTGCTGGGTAACCTAGCATTATGAAGCCTTTCAAACTTTGACTTTGACCTTTTTCATCTTTTTTTAGGACTATTTCTGTTAATGGAAGGTCGTCGTAGACTATTGGCTCTGGGGGAGGTGTTGGCAATTTTTCTTGGGGCTCAAGATTTGCAGGTTCCTGGCCTTCAGTCAAAACCGGTTCTTTTCCTTCAATCTGTTCTTCACTTTGATTATCCTCCTTCAGATCCTCATCAGACTTACTATCTTGATCAGAAGGTTTTAACTCTTGTTCAGCCTGTTCAGCCTGTTCAGCTTCTTCATTTTCTTCTTCACTTTTGGGAGTAGGAGGTGGAGGTGGTTTTTTCATGAGAGGTATTCCAAGTCTATTCAAAACAATAGGCAAAATATTCTGAGCAGGAAGACTTTCACCTGACAAGACAGCTCTAAACTCACCATCAGGAACCTGAACCAGTCCAGTATCAGGATGAGAAGGTTGCGGGTCTCTCATCATTTTTTTCTGGTTCTGCATCGATTTTCTAAGCAAATCAGGCACATCAATCAAAGTCCAGCCATACTTCGCACACAAGTACTCAGCCTGTGTTTGTTTCCCTGATTTTCTCGGACCAATAATGCAAAGTCTGAAGTCTTTCGGCATTTTCGGTTCTGTTTTCAGGAATTTTTGAGGATTTTTCAAGAACTTTTCTTGATTTTCTTCATTGTCGAACATAAAAACGTTTCCTGAATATTCAGCTGCGAAGTCGGCTTTGCCGATTACAAGTTTTTGGTTGAATAAAGCGACTGGGTCTACTTGTTTCCAGAGGCTAAAGGCTCTGGGCTCCTGGTTTTCTTCAACGTTTTGGAGAAGAAGGCCTTTTGGGTTTGATTCGCCTTCGAGTTTTTTTGAGGCTGATGGTTTTTCGAGCTTGTAACCGAGTTTTGAAAGGATTATGTTTTTTAGGGATTCTGGAGAAAGACCGGCTGCTTGGATTTCTAGTTTTTTACTTTCGGGTAAGGAATCGGGAAGCTTTAAGAGAAGAGGCTCACTTGTTAGGAAGTATCTGTGAGCTTGATCGAGAAGGTTTTCAGGGAAGTCTTGGGAAAGTTGGAGAAGTGATTGGATTGATAACTTTGGTTTTTCGTCTTCTTCGTTTGGGTCTTCGTCTTCTTCTTCTTTTTTCGGGATTGGCTTTGTTAGCTCTTGGATGTGCCAGGATGAGTAGGTTAAGTTCGATGACGGGTCCCATTTAAGTCCCAAGCTTTGAAGACTCAAATCTTTAATCGAGAACTTCAAAGTAACAATAAAATTAAACTTCACCTGCGACAATATCGAAAAATATTCCTGAAGATGAGGAATATCAAGAACAAATCCTTTACTCTGCGCTTCATCAGAATCAATTTCAAGTTCAATCAAATGAATAGCTTGAGCAATGCTAACATTTTCACCTAAAAGCAGTCTTTCAACAACACTTTTTTCAAATTCATTAAAAATTTCAGGTTTTTTCTGTTCTTCATCATCATCTTCAGCCTCATCCTCATCACTTTTTTTTCCTTTCAAAACAAGTCGTTCCACAATAGAAGCTAATTCAATATGATGCAAGTCAAGACTTTTACAAATTTCCTGAGCCAAGGTGCTTTTCCCTGCCCTTGGAGGTCCAATAATCAAGATTTTTAAAGTATCAAGATTAGAGTTTGCAATGATATCCCTTTCATTTGAATGAGGATCAGTGGGAAGGACTTTTTCAGCACTATAGAGACCTTTGAGTAGTCCAAACTTTGGATGAAAAACTTCAGGTTCTTGAATTAAGACCTTTTTTCTGTCTTTTTCAACTTCAAGCATTCCTTTTTTCGCTTGCATTGAGACCCTTCTTTCGACTCTTTTCATGACAGTCTGATATTTCGTTTGAAGCTGAGTCTTTCTCATCTCTTCTATTCGACTCAGTTCAGGTCTTTCGATGTTCACTGGAGTTTCTTTGTTGTCACTTTTTAGAAGACTTAAGGAAAAGTCATGGACTGTCTTTCGAGAATTCGGAACTGCTGTGCCCAGGTTGTTGCTGTCGACTCTTATACTTGACTTTTTTAAGGTAACGTAAGAAGTTGCGAGTTGTTGTTTTATTTTATGTTTTGTGATGTCGCTTACTACAACTATTTGCTTTTCTGGTTTGATTTTTTCCACTGTTGCTTGCTTTTGAGGAACTGATATTTGAAGGATTTGGTTTTCTTGAACTGGTTTTTCATGAATGGTTTTTTCATGAGTTGTTTTTTCATGAGTTTCTTTTTCGTGACTTGTTTTTTCATGAGTTTCTTTTTCGTGAGTTGTTTTTTCATGACTTTTTTTTTCATGAGTTTCTTTTTCGTGACTTGTTTTTTCATGGCTGCTTGGCCTGTCTTGAGCTATTCGTTCATGACTGGCTTTTTCATGAAGAGTCTTTTTCTCATGAAGAGTCTTCTTCTCTTCATGGCTATCTTCCACTACTTTCTTAACTTCTACAAAATTTCCACTTTTTTTAGTAAGACTAGTAAGATAGTCTTCAGCAATATGTCCAAGCGGTATGATATCTTCAAGACTCGCAAGTTGAAGAGTCTGTCCCTTAGCAGTTTCTTCCCAACTACTTAAAATAACTTCATCATAATGAATTCCTCCAGAGTCAACCATGACCTCATTCATCTTAAGTCTTTTTTCCCTGACCTTTTTCCCATCCTGCAAAACATTATACTTATACTCAAAGTCATCATCATACTCTTCCTGCGAGTCAGCCTCTTCCCAATCCGCTTCTTTTTTCAGTTCATCAGGAAAAACAAGTTGAATACAAGGCAAGTCTTCCCGAACCCTTCCATCATCCATCAAAGTTTTCTTACAAGTGATTCTTCTAAATATCTTCATCAAAAACTCACTATAAACAGCAGCACTGATATCTTCAGTCCAAACATCGCACAACTGAAACAGCGCATTATAAAACAAAGAATAAGACAAACTATCAGCTCCTTCTGAGTCGTTCAGCCAGTCCTCTTCAGCAACTGCCAGGATTTCATCCTTGGAAAAATCAGGAATCAAGAGCTTTGAGAAGCGCAAACACAAGTCAATGTAACTAGTTTTGCCAACTCGGCCTTCTATAGTCTTAGGCATCAATTCCCAGAAACGGTTTATAGCACTTCGCACTTCGCTTGTGTATTTCACCTTGTTTCGCTGGTCGATCATCCCTGCGGACTCGAATTTACGATTTCCTTGTTGGTAGTAAGGAACTGCTGACTTTTCTTGAAGCCAGTCGAATAAGTGGGACTTGTCTTTTGAGAGACTTTCTGTACTTCGAAGACGTACTTCGGCCATTTTTATAGCGGGCTTGATGATGGAGTTTGAATGTGATTTGGGTAATGGATTTAAGGATTAACTAATTTGATTGAGGTGATTTTTGGTCGTTTTCTTGGAGTTTAAATACTTTTTTCTTCATGAAGCTTTTGAATCTTTCAGCGTATCTTGAAGGGTCCATGACTGATGCTTTGTCTTTTGTACGTGGGTTTAAAAGAGTCACGAAAGCTCTTTCAAGTTTTTTGAAAAACTGGTATTTGATTAAATAGTCAATGATTCTATAAACTATCACAGGTTTGATTTCGCCGTCGGTGTCTTTTTTTGTCCCGATACAAACTAATAAAGAATAGTCCATTAAATGAAATTTTTTTAGCAAATTTGTATCATTTTCAATATTTTGATGTAAATCTTTTTCCTTTTCTGGATTCACCTCAATTTTCACTTGAGACCTAATAAAATCGATATCTTTGAAAGGTCCTACATCATTAATAACATCACCTTTTCCTAGATCTTTTGTATATCTTCCTAAAGTAGATCCTTTCAGGTCATAAATCTTCTCAATTTCAATACCAGAGTTAATATTTTCCATAATAATCAAATTTATCGGAGTTTTTCCTGGAATATTCAGCTGAAAAGCTCCAAAAATCCTGCACAACATTGACTTATCCTTATTTTCTTCTAAATACTTGGCATAATCACTCGCCATTTTCTTCAGTACTTTAATTTCACTGGCCTTAACAGTTTTAACTAAAAATTTCTTATCTTTAGGAACAACAAAAAAGCTTCCAGACTTGCCTTTACTTTCACTAGCATTATTGATGACTTCCTCATTGAACTTCGGGTTGAAACTAGTTTCGAAGTCATTATAATTCGCAAATTTTTCAATAATTTTAGAAAAACTAAGATTGCAGTACTGAGTAATCATGATGCCTGCTTCATTCTTCATTAAATTCTGGTTTCCAGTAGTAGATCCATCCTTTGGCAGCAAAACAGGCATGCTTCGAGGACGGTCGTTTCTTTGAGACTGACTAGAAGAATCTTTAAAAGCCGTGTAAAGTCCATGAAAAATTTTATTAACAAGGTCAGCTTTCAGTTCAGTTAAAGTGTTTAAAGACGATTCGTTCCATTCATTATCATCTTGATCGTCATTTCCTTCGAATTCTTTCACAAAAAGTTTACCTTTCATGATTTTATATCTGAAGTCTTTATTCATGAACCGGACAATGGCGAGTAAGACTCCACCAAGTGAAAAGACATAAGAAGCGATTTCATATGTTGACTTTTCAAGTGCTCCGTCATCGTCTTTATCTCTGATGTACAAAGAAAAAGCCATGAAACCGAACATCAAGGTGCTGATTGCCAAGTATAAAATATGTCTTGTTAGGGAATTCTTTAAAGCGACATTTGAAAGAGTGAATCCTTTCTGAATTTCAAAAATTCCATAAATCGCTGATAAAAGGCCTACAACTGCATAGATTCCAAATAAAGGTATCATTAAATGTTTATATTCTTCAATAAATTCGAGTTTATCCTGGTTTTCAAAACCTTGAATTTTGTTTTCATAGTCTCCAGCACAATCATTGAAATCTTTGGTGTCTTCATCACAGTAACCGTGGCTTGTTAAACAACTGTGGTATTCTTGAGTTGTTTTAAAAAATTCCTTGTTGCATTCAACCATCTGGCAGGTATTGATTATTGAGTTCACTGTTATGTAACCTGCAAGACCTAGTGAAGCCAGAGCTACGAGCAGGTGGTACCAAGGCATTCTTCTTGACGCCACTCCGAATGGGTTTCGAAGCGATAGGATCAGGTCGACTGAAAGAATCAGGTTGTAAAAGAGTCCGCTTATTATTCCGAAGGTTATCATTGTTAGGTTTACTCCGCATGTCACGTTGAAAACGTGGTCTTTTAAACCTACAAAGCCCCAGATTCGCATCTTGTCGATTGTTAGGAGACTGACCACGTGTCCACTACCCCATGTGAAAATTGATGAATGATATGATGTAGCCAGTTCGCAAAAGGCTATACTTACGATGATACCTCCTGGATGACCTTGAAGCTGACGAGATGTAAAGTACGATATTATAAGAATCCCCGTTAGGAATACGTTTAGAGTGTTCATTACTGAAAGGATAATCTTTGACTGATCTTCCATTATTATTACTCGACAAAGAAATTTCTTGGATTGAGATTTGGTAATACTTTTAACCTGCATTCAAATAATTAAATTTTATATAAAGGGTTATAAGTAATCAAGAATATCTTCGAATAATTAGATTTACACATAGATGATAAAGGAATCTCGATATGTGTGGCACTATAAAAAATTTATAAACGTCTAATAATATTTAAAATAATTTGATAATTAAGATAAAAAGTGACTTAACAAAAATCTCAAAAATGAATGAACTTACAAACAATATTTTAGAATCAATTTTCTTTCATATCACTATAAATAAATGTTCTCCTGTAATAAAAACTATCAAATATTTCATGCTCTGCATAATTACTTCATTCACTTCATAATAATTCTTTCTCTACATAACTACTTCATTCTCTGTACCAGGATAAATATTTAAGTTTATTACTAAATTTAATTATCCTAATTCTAATCAACCACTAATGGTTTCTTTTTCTTCGTTTTCAAAAACTTTGGATATCATAAAGTCATAAAACCTCTTCCCATAAATTTTCGTGTTAATAGCTGAAGCATTATTTTTTTCTTTTGGATTCAAAATCGAGATTAAAATTCTTTCCATCCTTTTCTTAAATTTATACTCAGTAAGATAGTCAATAATTTTAATCTCAACAACGAAATCTCCATCCTTATCTTTTTCCTCACATTTGCAAACCAACAAAGAATAGTCCATAAAATTGCAAGAAACTAAAAACTTACAATCATTTAAAAGCTGATCCTTTTTAAGCCATTTCCTTTTAACTTTAGTATTTTCTGCTAAAAAGTCAAGGTCCTTATAAGGTCCAACAAAGTTTTGATCAACTTTTCTGTAACTTCTGTTTAAAAGTGACCCTTTTAAGTCATAAATAACTTTCGGTGTCAAGTTATAAGTGATATTTTCCATGATTATCAAGTAAATCGGACTGATTCCTGGAAAGTTGATAACAAAAGCTCCAAAAATCTTACAAATATAAGAATCTTTAAAACTGGTTAAATATTCTCTATATTTCAGCAAATTACTCTTCAACGCATTAATTTCACTTAATTTTACTGTTTTGATCACATAACAATCATCAAAAGTATTGCAAAAAAAACTCTCTGACTTGCCAGTGCCTTCTCCAGCCTTCATGATGCTTTCAAGATTTGAAAGCGGGTCAATACTTTCAGACATGCTTCGGTAACTAAGTTTATATTCATGCATGATACTGAAAAATATTTCAGGACAAAGCTGGTCAATAGTGCATCCAATATCGACATCTCCAGAAATAAAACTATCCTGGTTTTCTCTTTTAAAGTTCTTTTTAAAAGACCTGACATTCTCAGCATGTCTATTTTCGAACTGAGAAGGAATTTCAGGAGTGTTTGACTTGTAGATGATGAAAAGAGAGTCAAAAATTTCAGTTGTTATTTGTCCTTTGAGTTCATTGAAGACTTCAATAATTGGCATATTCCATTCATTTTCTTGGTTATTGTCTTCTAAGTCTTTTCTGAAAAGTCTTCCTTGGAAAAGCTTGTCTCTGAATGTTTTATTCAAGCATCTGATGATTGCAAGTAAAACTCCTCCATAAGTCAAGACTTCTCCTGCTAGAAAATGCATTTCTTCCATTAACTCGTGATTAAAACCGTAAAAAACTTTTAATGTGAGAGTGATGGCGAAGAATCCATAGATAATCATGTTCACTGATATGTAAATAATGTAAGGAATCAGTGATTTTTTATGAGACATGTAAGAGACAAGCTTTAATTCTGTACTAAGACGGAAGATTGAGAAAAAAACTGTAAGCAAACCAACGACAAGATAACTTAAAATCAAAGGTAAAACAATTTCCTTGTTTTTTTCCATTAAATCAATTGTTGAAAATTTTTTATGATATAGGTTCTGCTTTCTTCGTTCAAAGGTACTTTGCACCATGTGTTCTATGATGTCTTCGCTTGGTTCATGATTTGCCCGACATTGCGAATTAATTAGTTCATATGAAATAAACCCTGCCATGCCTAATGATAAAACAGCGACTATCAGGTGATATACTGGCATCCGCTTATAAGCTATTCTGAAAGGGTTACGCAAAGTCAAAGTCATGTCGATGCAAAGCACAAAGTTGTATAAAAGTCCACAAATGAAGGCAAAAGTTAAAATTACGATGTTCAGCTGGCAGGATATACTGAAAATGAAGTCTTCTTCAATCCCAAAGTAATACCATATCTGAAACATGTAAAGTTTTAAGGAATCAAACACTTTTTTAGGTCCTATTCTGTAGATGATGATGTGATATGAAGCCAGAACATCACATAACGCGATGCTTTGAATTATTTTACCTGGGTGTCTTTGAAGTTTACTAGAAAAGTGATAAGCTAGGACTAGGATGCCCGATAAGACAATGATTATTGAGTTTTGTGTGTAAAGGACTAAATCACTATCAAATTCCATTTATAGAATATACTCCAAGAAACTATCGTCATCAAAGATTACCTTATTAAATAAAGTGCTGATAAAATTATAGCTTTTCAGTCTTATTTACATAAAGTTCTTAAAATATACTCCAAGAAACTATCGTCATCAAAGATTACCTTATTAAATAAAGTGATGATAAAATTATAGCTTTTCAGTCTTATTTACATCAAATTCTATCAGCATTGAATTTCTTTTAAACTATACTCCAAGAAACTATCTTCATCAAAGGCTACCTATCAAATAAAATTGATAATAAAATTATAGCTTTTCAGTCTTATTTACATTAAGTTCTATCAGCCGTAAAGTTTCCTTTTAAAAAAATGTTTTTCGGTTTCGCGATGAATATCTTCGGCTTATCATTCATCGTTTCCAGGTGCGTCAATTTCCTGGCCCTCTTTAGCGTGAAATCTTGATTTTCTATTCGAAGTTGACTTCTAGCTCGTTCTTTATCGACGGCTGAAGACTTGCAAATGAATCTTTTAGGAGTCTTGATTTCGAACTTGATGAGAGGAGACTGGTTCTCTTCAAATTCGCTTTCTCTTGAATTCAAGTTGATTCCTAAATGTCTGCAGAGCTCTATCTCGATTTCTTGTTGTTTGTCTTTGAGAAAAGAAGGTAAAGGAGACCGAAATCCATTCATCTGAAAAGGTGGAGCATTAGGAAGACTTGTTTTTCTATTTGTGGAGGAGTTATCAGGACTTATTGGAGTAAGTTTAACTTTTAGATTCGGTTTTAAGTTCGGTTCTACTTCGGAAAATTGGGATCCGATTGAATTGCCTTTCTTCTTTCTGCTATAGTATCCGCGATTAAACATATATAGTCTAATGTTGAGAGTAATTAAATAAGGTTCAAGAATTGACTTAAGGAGATTTTTTTGTTTGAGTAGGTAATGACAGGATTAATCATTATTGGAGGTTGATGGGTAGATAAGCTCAGCTATTATTTTGAATTTTGAAGCATTTCCCAGGATAATCTAAAAATCGACTTAACATTAAAATTTTAATCTTTCATTCTTAGTCCTATTAACATCAAACACATCAAAGCCATAACCCTTCAAAGCCTTCACCAAATCACTTCCAAACCCAAATCACTAAAAATCCATCTCATCCTTTCACATAATTTCCACCAACTTCACTAAAAACAATATCCGACAAGAAAAAACCTTAAAAAAACTTCAAATTTTCTGTCAGTTTCTCTTGTTTTGCCACATCCATAATCCAAAAATGGAAGAAGAGTCAATTTACAACCTGATTCCAAAAGAGTACGTTCCTCCTCCCAAGCCAAAGATGCACAAATCAAAATACCCTCCAAACACTCAACCGACTTACTCAACCTTCTGGTAATTTCCATAAAGCCTTGGAACGACTTCAAAGATATGCAGCAACATGGCAGGTGACTACGAAGGCTTCGACGGAGCTCATAACAATAAATCTGTTTCTGCTCACTTCGGGAAGCCAAAAGGAACTCTCAAGCCAACTCCAGACAGCTTTAGAAAGAAAGGCACAGGAACCATTGTTCTTCCAGAGATCAATAAATTCAATTACACGACTCAAGAACGGAAGCCTGCAATACCGAAAAAAGACGAAGCTCCTATTCACGGCCTGAAGACTGAGAAAAACTTCATAGTTTCTAATGCTGTTGAAGTCATTTTAAAGCCTGCCAAGGCAACTCCTGAACTGAAGGACCCATTAAAGAAGAAAACTTATGGAAAAACTCCTCAATACTTGCAAAAGATTAAAAATGATATTGAAGAAGAGTACTCTACTTTAAGACAATTGAAACAAGAGCAACTTGATGAAGAAGACAGACAAAAATTCTTAATGAGTGCTGATGAGATTCAAATGTTAAAAGAAGGGCTTAAGAAGAAATGGGACTCAGTGAATAAGGAGTATCAGACAATCACCCATATCAGAAAAGTTGACACCCAAGGGCTCAAAAGAAAGAAAGAAAATTGTGAGAAAGAACTTGCCCAGATCGAAAAAGACCTGGCGTTACTAGAAAAGCCATTTGTCTTCGTTGACACGAATGCATAGTTAGGTTTATCATAAGTCTACTTGAAACTCCTGGCCCCAGGTGCCTTGAAGTTCCTGTCAGTCATCTTTTCAAAGCAAGGCCCGGATACATAAGTCCCAGGCATGACTTTCCCGAAACTTTCATTGACTTTGTCCTTATTAACCGTATCAGGCTTCCACTCATCTCTTAAGTTCCTGCCAGGTACTTTTCCCATATCAAAATTATGAAGCGCTTTAGTACTTTTCGCGATTCTATCATCATAATCATAAAAACAAGGAGAATTTCTAAGATTTTCCTCTCGTCTGTCAATATAGTAAGTAAAGTCAATCACTGGTAACCTTTTCGCTTTAGATGAAATTTTCGGAAAGTGATTAAACTGTTCAAATCTTTCATCTGCTACTTTATGATAAGGAAGAAAAAGTCTTTTCGTTTGTCTTTCAAAAACGACTAAATTTCTGTTTTTTTTAAGACTTTTACTTTTAAGGAAACGTTTTTCATCTGCTTGTTTTTCCAGCTCACTGATAGAAATTGTTGAGTTTTCAGTCTTTTTCGGGTAGAGACATTCGAAAACTGAGGTATCAATGCAAGACGGCAGAGATATCAACCGAGATTTACTTCCTTCTGAATGTTCTCGAAAACGAAGCACAGGGCTAGGGCTTGGCTTGATGAAGTCAATGTTAGGAGAGTACTTCCCTGGTATTGGAGTCTCTGATGACGTTAACTTCTAAGTGATTTTTACGAATTGTCGCATGTAAGTTTCACGTGTCGTTGATAAGAAGCTGGAAGTGTTCGATTGATGTTTTTTTCTTAGTCTTAGTTTTTTTATGTTTTCTATTCGAGCTTTTTCTAGTTCGTCTCGAATGTAATCCATTGTAATGTCGTGATATGAACGGTTTTGAGATGTTGGGTAATGAGGCTTTGAACTCGCATTGGAAGCTCGCCCGACTTTTGAGTAAAACTTGCGACCTGTGTAATCTTTCAATGTGTTCATTCAAATAAGAATAACAATCGGGATTAATAAACTAGCGAAATTTTTCTTATGTAAAATTTCGAATCTCCATGTTGAAACTTCGAATATTCTATAAAAGATAGAAGAGTGAAGCTGGATATATAATATGAGTAATTATAATCGATTTCAAGGATCTTCCAGTCATCATCATCAGTCAGGCCACCGAAATCAACAGAGAGACTTTGACAGAAATACTCAAACTTTTAATGCTAATCAAAGAGGCTACAATAATCATCTTCAAAGAAGTCGTGATGCGGATCATTATCACGACAGGCATTACCCTGGCGAATACAACAACTACGAAAGGAGAGACTATGGAAATCAGAACCACTTTCAGCGAAGGCAGGTTCAACACGACCCATTCAATGATTTTTTCAATGATCCAAGTAATGATTTTGAGTTGTTTCCTTTTGGTCGCTCGTTTTTCCCTAACCAAAACAGAAGAATGCAAGAAAGAAGGCCACAAGGTCCTTCAATAGACGACTTATTCTTAAACATTCATTCAGTTTTCGATGATTTAGGACAATCCTCGAATTCTCGACGAAGAAACCCTGGCTTATTCGACCTGATGCCTTCAATAAACTTATTTTTAGATAACGGGATAAGAAGAACAAGCAACAGAAGAAGAAGAGACGAAAACTTGTTGGAGATGTTTTTCGGAAGAAATCAAAATTTTGATGCTTTTAACTTTGACCCTTTTCATGATTTTTTCAATTCCAGGCAAAGTCGAGGACTGGACATTGGAGAAATCCTCAGTCACCTCAGCATGATGAGCTCTGGACAACAGGGACAATCGTCGCACCCTGGAAATCGTTCAAGGTTGAAGGACGTTAAGATGACCAGTGGAATCATTGCTGAAAATCAAGCTTGCACTGTTTGTCAAGAAGACTTTAAGGTTGGAGAAAATACCAAAAAATTACCTTGTGAACATTATTTTCATGATGAATGTATCAATCCTTGGCTTCAGTCTCAGAATACCTGTCCTATGTGTAGAGCTACTGTTTAGTTATTAAAGGAGGAAGTAGGTTAGAATTAATTTATTGCAATTGGAAGGTTTTGGGATAAAATTTTAGTTTGAAGGGGTTAGGAAATAATGAGATTGATGAATTTTTAGATTTTTTTAAGGATTTTTTTATGGTGAGTAGGAATCTGGTGAATATAATAATTGAGTTAATAAGTAAATTATTAAGTTGTGTTTTTCTATTCAATTGATATTTTTATAGATTTTTAGATTACTCTTTCGTTATGATTTTAGTCGGGTTAGGAAAATAAATCGATTCGATACACTTTATATGAAATCTTGAATTAAAGCAAGGACTGGTGTGATTGAAATAGGTCTCTTTAGTTTATATGGATAATGAATTAGAACAGAACCAGATTAACAGTTTTTATAGAGTTAAAGATATGTTTTACAGACTTATCAAAAGGATGTAATTTTTTG
The DNA here is from genome assembly GCA_006503475.1 of Stentor roeselii. Taxonomy (NCBI): domain Eukaryota; phylum Ciliophora; class Heterotrichea; order Heterotrichida; family Stentoridae; genus Stentor; species Stentor roeselii. The sequence continues at coordinate 27,059 of RSEH01000208.1, read as the reverse complement.
AAGGCTGTTGTTTCTGTTGAATATCTGGTTACCATGATGAATTAATACAGATATATGAACTTGAATATCACATCAATTTTAATTTTTCATAATCATTTGTGATTTACTATTCTCTTTCAATTACAAACCATATAATCCCTTATTACTTCTGGTTTGAATCAGTCCTAGACTCTACAACCAGCAGGTCCAGCAACAACAACAACTCACTTTTTCATATGAGCCATAATTCCAAAAACATTCCACTGAATTCAAGCTGAAACTCATCAGGAACTTTTCGCTACTTAAAACAAACGCGACCACATAAAACATGAAAAAAATAAAAAAAGGTAAAAATCGAATACTTATTCCAAAACCCAGAAACAATCCTCAACATGTAAATAACAATATGAAAAGGTATAACATAATAAACTTTAAAATCCTAAACAATTCAGTCATCCTACCATAAGAATTATTCCATTTAAACCAGCCAAACAGTAATCCAAAAAATCCAAACAGTCGAAAAGCCTCCAAAACAAGCCATATCCAGAACTTTTAATATAAAAAAAAATTTCTACCGATTAAAGGCCAACAAACTTCAAGCTTATCAACATCCAATCTTTTCCAGTGTGAAAAACGTGAGACAAGCCATCCAGTCCAGAAGATGTTAAAAGCGAAGGGAGCCAGTGAATAAAAAGATCTTGGTATGATGACAATCTTCAAGTCAGTCCCAGTGTAATCACGACGCCATAAGCAAACTAAGTGTTTTCAAGATGCATCCTCTCATCAGCAGCTGTTTAAAAGACAAGGGCTTGATAGAGTTATTGTAAAGTATGTTCACTTGACTACACATATGCTGGATGGTCGACTTGCAGTTGGAAGTTCATGTTTCCGAGAGTTCCATAAGAGATGACCTTTTCATTTAAATCCTTTAGTCATCCAGGTTTATCGTCATTACAAAAGCGATTCCTTTCATGTTACTCTTGCCAATTAAGACCAAGTCAACTGGAAATCCCTGATTTTCATTCATTTTCAAATCGTCTCCAACTCGAATTTCCTGATATTTGACCTCTTTGAATAGATGCCTGTAGTCTAGTACTTCCAAAACAACTGATTTTTGACTTTTTCGTCTTGCTTGCATCCTTATTAAACATTGTAAAAATCAAAACTACTGGTAATGTTCCTGCAAGGTTGAATGGCGATTTCGGTGAAAAGGGTATGAATGATAAAACTGATTTCAATAAGAAGTAAATGTTGTTTATCCTTGTGAACTGCATAAATAATTTTGGGAATTCATGTCAAGATTGAGTAACAGGCTGTCAAAACTTGGTTGGTACTTAATGATTGGCTCTGCTGATTAAAGGGAATTTGGATTTGAAGATATTCATTAGAAGGGTATGTGTTTTGGGTGGTTTGGCTTACTTCGAGTTGAAAAGATTTTAGATTTTTTATCTTTATTCCGTTAAATCATTAGAGAATTGTGAGAAAAGTTTCGCTGAGACTTGATTGAAGAAGAGGGAAATAAATTAGGAGGCAAATTTGCTTATTGATCAGAAAAGATTTGGAATAATCAACTTTATTCGACTTTTCTTTTTATGGGCTGAGATTTTTATATGTTAACTAAGAATGATTCGGTTTGTGCATCAGAAAATCTTGATTTTCATTTGAAATTCTTATTTTTAGCTCTAATCGATTTACTAAATTAACTCTCCAGGCTTGATCTTCAGATGAGGAATCAATCAAATTAAAACTATCCACTTCTCCTCCACCTAAAAAACCATCTACTTCAAATCCAGATCAAATCAAGCTAAAATCTCTCTATATCAAAAAAAAAACCAAAATCCTAAAAGATAATCTCCAACAATCCCCAAAATCCTCACAATAATATAAACCCAAAAGTAAAATGCATAACATCCACCCTATCTCCTCTTTAAACCACAAAATCTAATCTACCAATTCAAAAAATTACCAAATTAAATCAAACTCTCAAAAGACCCTACAAGTCGTAGATCTTGTCTTCCGTTTATTCCCATCCTTCTCTGAAATTTTTCCATTTTCCTCCGATTTTAACTCAAATTCCTTGGGATATTCATACTTAAGCCCATCAGATCTCCCAACATGAATATTGAGAGTTTTAATTATATACTTTTCATACTCGCTCGGAGCCATTGCACTGTATTTTTTTCCAGGAAGTTTTTTAGTTTTTAACTTGTGAAGAAGTCCGAAGGTGCTTTGTTCAGTGCACATTAATGTTTTTTTCCTTTCTATTGACATGCTTTTCTCGATTATGCTGAAGTCTGTTTCAGATGCTCTTGATTTTCGTTTGACTTTGTTGGGCATTTGGGGAGTCGAGTTCGCTGTTGAGGCTTGGGATGATTCTGATGAGTCATCGAAATCGGCAAGGGAATTGCAGGGCACTAACGATGCTTGCATTTTGTCCGTTGAATTATAAATAAATATGTATCCTTTTGTATCCTTATTTGAATCTTCTTGGATTTCTTGTTTTGTGTGATTTGGAGAATTGGGATGGATATGAGGAGAAGTTTGAATGAAAGTTAGGCATTTTATTGTTTTGATATAGTTTTGGATTATTAATTTGGGATTATTGGGGGTCGGATGAGAGATGGAATAAGATGGAGGCTTTTTGGACTTTTTAGGTTTAATTTGGATTAGACTGGATTTTAGGCAGTTGAGAAGGTTTTTAGGTACTTCATGTAGATCAAAACGATATTAATCGCAGTTTTATTTCCTTAAATAAATGAAAATCCCTATAATCTTAACTCTACTTTTCACTAATCTCCTAAACTCCTTTCTAAAACCTTAAATTTGAATTAATTACCCTTCTTAAAACGAAGGCACCCATCCATAAGACTCAGTATTGGCATCTCTAGCTTCTTCTAATTTCGCAAGAACATAATCATACTGGTTGTTATTCTCTACATTTTCCTTCATCTTCTCATAATCAACAGACTTATCATCAAGTACCAGTTTAATCATCGCATGGACCTGAGGAAGTTGTTTTTTCAAAACCTTAAAAACATTAAGCACAATATTCGGAATAAGTCCAACAACAGCAGCCTGGCCAATCATTTCAAAAATATTCGGAGTAAGTCTAAACTCGCCGATATCCTGTTCAAACAAGCTGACATCAAAAAGTCCAAAAGAAACGACTCCAGATCTCAAAGAAATCCAGATCTTTGAAAGTTGAATTTCATTCAAAGCAACATTAAAAAGTGCACAAAAAACATACATCAAAGCCCATTGAGCTGAAAATTGTCTTCGAAAGACAGCGAATCGATTTGGTGATTGAAGAAGTCTTTGAATATAAGAGCTGAATAAGTAACTTGGAACTGAAATTCCATTCATGATAATATTGTCAGGATCTTGCATTTCTTCATTGACTGTAAGTTCGAAGATCTCTTGAAGACTCACTGTACGGGTTTTCATTTCTATTAAAAAATAATGAAAACCAAGAGGTTGAATCGCTTGAAGCTCGAAGTTCGACCCTAACACCCTGTGAGTCATTTTGCAGTAGTTTGATTGGATAAAATGTTGAAGAGATGATAAAATGCAAGAAATGTTCAGCAAGTTGTTATCACCCAGGTATTCTACTAGAAATTCATAGTCTTTATTGTTAGAACCTTTAAAAGTTAAGACTTTTTTGCAGTTCATTGCACGAAGTGTCATGATTTTTGGATGGACTCTTTCCATGATCACTGAATTTTCAGAAACTAAAGGCAATTCGATTTCTTTACTGTAAAAATTACTGAGATCTGGGCAGTCTTGGTCTATAAATCGAGTTTCATATTGTTTTATCTCTGAAAGCAACTTGTCCTTCCAGGTCTTCATCAACTGTTTGAGTGAATCAACACTTTTCATGTTTAGATCATTGAAAGTGTCATAGAAATCTTTTGAGTACTTCTCGAAAAAGTCATCGTTTTCCTTTCTCATGAAATTTGTTTTGATTACTTCGAAGATTTCTCGGTATTCCTCGATCGGGTACTCAGCAGGGGCACTTAACAGCAAGTTAAAAACACTGTAAAGCTCTTCTTCCAACGTCGGTTTAAAGTAAACTGTTAGATTTTCACATAAGTTTTCTAATGTTTGAACTAAAATTCCTTGACTTTTCTTCAGCTCTAAAAAAGTCTTTTGAAAAACTGGAGGCAAAGCCTTGTCCATCGTCAAACCGCGTCTTTCGACGAAGTTTCTCAGGGTAAAGAATAATGTTTGAGGGTGGGTTTCTATTGTGTACTTCAAAAAAGCTTCGAAAGGTTTCGGGACTCGTGTTTTTTCGATTCTTTTCAGGATTTGGAAGAGCCAGGGCACTAGAATGTTGAAGATTTTTTCGGAGTATTCGTTCCATTTATCGAAATTGTCGCAGAGTTCGAGAAGGTTTAGGATCCTTGGAATGTATGACTTGTTTTTAGACGGCCTGTGCTGAATTCCGAGTAGGAAACAACAGAGGATCTCGTTGGCTTCTTGGGGTTTTAGTTCGGTGACACCGTTTGATAGGACTTTACCGAGACTTAAGAGGGAGTGCATTACTTTTGGGTTTCCTTGATATGAGTTTTTGAAACATCTGATGGCCATACTAACATTTCCCATCTTCTTATAAATTTTTCCTTTAAGTCTCCTAAACTCTGAAATAAATTCTCTAGAAAAACTTTCATTATGACAACAAAAGTTAGCATCACCAAGAGCCCCTTCAAGATCTCCACAAGCAATACTAAGTTTAACCTCTTCAACACTTTTCAAATACAAATCATTAGTAGTCCTTTCCCTAACAGTGACAGTTTTAAGTGCATCAAGAGCTTCATTGAAAGATCCGACTTTTCTCAATAAATTGACATAGCTGAGTTCAATTGCGGAAATTTCTGACCCAGGGTCGAATTGAGTGCTAAGAGTGCTGGGTCCTTTTTCAATGATTTTCATGCACATCTTCAAGATGCACTTGCGTACACGGAAAGACATTCCCCAATACCTTAAAGTGTCATGCACCCTGACTGCCTTACTTTTCCATCTTTCAATAATTTCGGTTTTATCAGAGTATCGAGAGTTTCTTACTGAGTCTTCCAGTACTCTTAATAGCGAAAAACCTTCGTAAACTTCGTTTCTCAGGTCTAGCAGCTGGACAAGTGGCAAGTGCGCAGCTGAAGGGTGCTTTGGAATAGCAGTCCACTCAAAGTTAATCTCTTTACTCGAGCTTTCCAATTCATTTTCAAATTCTTTATAATTGATTTCCTCAGACCACCTACTTTCCAAAGCCTCAACACTTTTGAAATAAATACAAAGAGGATGATTAGAAATATTGAGTTTTTTAATCAAACTCTGATATTCAGGGTACTTCCTATCCTGCCAATACCAGTCAATAGTGCTAAGGTCCTGCCTATCACTATAATTCAAAAGTACCTTCCAATCAGCCATTCTTTCAGCAGCTTCATCCCAAGCTTCACGTGCAATATCAGCATCCTCAATTTCACAATTCATGATTTTTTCAAACTCCTCTCTGGTCTCTTGCCATTCACTCATCAAAGAAAGTTTTAAAGCATCTCTACAACTCTGACTTTTCGCTCTGATCATTTTAAACCCAATGCTCATTTCACGTTCACCAAGCCTTGAATGAAGCTGTTCCAAAAACATAAGAGGAACTTCCTTATCAGGTAAATAAATCGAGTAAGTCTCCAACAAAGGTATCGAAATATTCCAACAATTATGAACTTTCGCCAAATACTGCAAAACTTGAGGTCGAATAGAAGGAAGAGGGGAACAACAAGCAATAGCTGTTAAAATACTTTTAAAAGAGTTGGAATCTGAAGGGTCACTTGGAGGTTTATTGATAAACATTGACTCCATTGTGAAGACCAGTGAGTTCTGTTGAGAACTTGGTAAAACTGCCCAGATCTGTGGAAAAATATGGATGAAAAGACTGCTGGAGATCTGAAAGTTCGTCACATGTCGCAAAGACGTGATCAGGTCCTTTGCCTGTCGAATGCGATTATTTTTAATATACCGAAAATGCTGTCGTAGTAGTTCTGCAGTGTTTCGGTCTAATTGTGTCTCGATGTCCTCTTCCATCTCTTCACACTCGACCACTGCGCTGTCTTCAAGCCCGCCAAGAAGAATGTCAAGAGCGAGCCGAACCCAGAACTTCGGGTCATTTCCTTCAAAATGATCAAAAATAAACAAAAGTCGTCTCCAGATAGAAACTCCGATCAAGTCTTTCAAGATCTGGTTGAACTGCGGCTTGAATTCATTACCAGGGTCCATAAGAAGATACTGTAAAATCGCTTTGCAAAGGGCAATTCTTGGTTCATAGCAATCACTTGAAACTGACAAGATCCTGACAGCGAGTTCTAAAGGAAGAATAGAATATTTTATTTCTAGCTTGTAACCTGTGAAGAGTTTCATGAGAATCGAGCACTGTTCTTTCACTGAAAAATAAAGATTTCGGTCGTCACCTTGAAGCCAGTTTTCCATTACTCTGCAGGCGGCAGTGATGATTGTTTTGAGTTCTGAGTGATTTTCAAAGATCATTGCGAGAATGCTTTTTAAAGTTCTGCGATTTTCGTCAGACATGTATTTTATGCTTGTTTGAAGAATGGCTAAGGCAAGTTGAATAGTTTCGAGTTTTATTTCTCGTAGAAGCTGGTCCTGGTTCACGTCTTTTATAAGGGCGAGGGTCAGGTTTAGCAGTCCTTTCATATGAAGTTCCACATCATGAGGAAAAGATTTAATTACTTGTGTCAGAAGTTGAATGGTCCAGTAACAACTTTGACTATTTTCCCCTGTAAAGGTATTTTCAAGGATTTCATTCAGTTGTTTTCGTAGTTCTTCTGAAGAGTGAGAAAGGAGAATGTTGACTGTTTCACATAAACTCTTAGTCAATATCGGACTGTCTATTGATTTCACCTGCAATGCCAGGTATTTAATCAGCTCTGGGTACTGCAAAATAGCGATTCGTGTATTGTGTTCTGAAAGGATTTTAATGATATTTAAACTTCTTTCCAGTAGTTTCTTCAGTGCATCTGCAGCGTTGTTTCGTTGTTGATGTTGCTGAACGAGACTCACACATTTTTTAAGAGCTTCTGTCCAGTTTTTCGCTTTAAAATTGACTTCTCCCCATAGTTTCAAAGCACTTTTCATGTTTTCAATGCATTTTCCACTCAAGATGTTCATTTGTTCAAATGAACGTTGAGGGTTTCTTGATATGTAAAGGGCTGGGGCTTGGCCGAATCTTGCGAAAAAGTTGATCAGCATCTCTTTGTGGGAAGTCGTGATGTAACTGTCGTTGTTTTCTCTTGAATGCTGCTCTGAGAACTTTATCATCACGGCTGTCAGTTCGAGTAAGGTCTTTTTTGCGTTGTAGTTTGAGTGAAGACCTAGGCCTAAATGGTTTATCCAGTTTAGGAAGTGACTGATTAGACCGTCGCGGATGTGGTAAAAAACGTTTGAGTTTTTTATTATTATGTCTATCACGTGTAGCATTGATTGGAACTGACGGGTTTCTTGATACAAATATTTCTTGACATACTCAGTCAGATAATCCTTGAACCTCGCCTCTCTAAAAAACTGAATCAACTTTTCCGACAAGCAAGAAAACGCGCTATGTGCACTGCTACTCAACTCAATATGATGAGCTTTAAAAAGTGCTCCCAAGAGCTGAACAGTAAGAGAGTCAGGTAAATTATAAACTCCAATAAACCTCGCAACATTAACATAAGCACTTCCTTTAATAAAAGGATTATCAGATTTGATCATTCCCCAATAAAACTTAATAAGTTCCTTTCGATAATGAAAAAATTCAGTTTCAAAATTTTCAATCAACATAGATCCAAGGTTCATAAGATGAACACAGCAAGTATTTAAATAATCAGTCAAATGTTTCCTAATAAGTCTAATCGTTGAAATATGAATAGACTTCGTAATTATCTGACTTTTTTTCGGGTCTTTGAAGCACTCTCCAATGAAAGGAATCAAAAGGTACTCTAACACCTTATTTTTCTTATCATTCATAACAGTATTATTCGAAGAGTTCGTCTCATGCAAGAACTTCATGATAAACTTCAGAACTTTCCTCTTTTCCTGCGAGCTAAGTATCGAAACCAGTTCTTTCTTTAAAAAATGTGTTAAAAAATCCAGGTTCCAGATATTTTTCCTTCCATAAGCCACAGGAAGGTCGAGAAGAATCTCAGAGATTCCTCGTTTATGGTTGAATCTGATGAAACTGATAAAGGCTTTTAAGATATACTTGTGCATATAACTTCTTTCTATTATTTCACTTTCGCTCGTGTTTCCTTCTGTTTCGTTGTAAATCGCGCGAAGCTTGGAGACGACTTCAGGCTTTGTTGAGATCCACCTCGGCATGTACTTGACGAGCGCGTTTGTTATTTTGATGGCGTCGATGTAGTCTTTGTTGTCTGATAAGGTCAGGCTCGGCTCGATGTATTTGCTGTAGTCTTTCGCTATTATGTCTCGTAAAGGGTAAGCTATTGGGTGGTTTAAAAGATTTGTGAAGTATTTTAAGTTACGCTTTTCCTCGAAGAAGTATTTCAGAGCTTTGTCTGGGAAACGGGTTATGTAACGAACCATTGGAACTGTGAAAAAGGAATTCAGGTAACCTTGAAGCTGGTTTTTTTGAAGGTTTTCCTCGGCTTTGCAGAAACCTTGGATTACGTTTGTGAGGATCTCCTCTGTGCATTTAGGCATTAGGTAAAATAAGTTGGCGATTGCAGGGATTAGAGGGAGAAGCTCTTTATTTTGAGGTTCGACTCGGTTGATATGTGCGATGAGTCTAGTCCCCAAGTTGACATTGAAACAATCAGAAATAACTTCAAGAAGTCTCGAAAAATTCGTGATCAGCTGAAGACTAGGTAAATTATGAGTCTTTGCTAAATCCGTTAAAATCGGTCTTAAGCAGTCTTTCAAATCGATCTGTGGCAAGATATGTCTACTATTATTTTCCTTTTTAAGTAAAATTTCAATTCCCGACTTAACAATAGAAACAATCTGCTGATCCGTATGATACCCGACAGCCCTTAAAAACCTGGAAGTAATTTTATACCTCAAGTCCTGCGCTTCACGGTCACTTTCCCCAATAAACTTCCAAAATTCATCCTCTTCTAAAATCGCTTTCATACATTCAAAAGCAGCAATTTTTTCAGTATTATATTTTTCAGGACTATCTTCCTGTTGTCGTTTCTGCTCTTCTTTGAAACTTTCCTCAACATACATCATGAACTGAACGATATCTGCTTTATTTGATGAGAAGGTAATGATTTTTTTCTTGATGGTAAAATTAAGAGTTTCAAGCAGCATGGCTCTAGTTGAAACATTTATTGATTTATAGTTTTGAGTGAAAATCAATTCTTTTAACTGATCTGCAATGGACTTGCTGCTGGTCTTGTCATGAACGGGTATAAAAGTCCTGCTCATTTCACCGACAAGGTCATGATCATGAATGAGTTTTCGGCAGATGTATCTCAAGTTTGCACTTTGCGAGATAAGCCCTTGGACCAGTTCGAGCAGAACTTTGCTTTTATCGCAGTTATCATAAACAGCGTTGAAAAGTTGAATGATTTCTTCTGAAAGTTGAGTTTTACATACTGAGTTAAATGATTGAAGGACGTGAAGAGATGTTTTGAGAAGTTGCATGCTGAAGTCTTTGATAGTCTGTGAGGGAAACCCTCTTAAAAGGCGGTAAAGTCCTCCACAAGCGCCGAATTGAGTGGTCCAGTCAGGCTGGTAACAGGTACGGATGAGGGTAAGAAGGATTTGTTTAATTGTTTCACTTTTATACAAGTTATGGTCACTCCTGCCAAGTATCTTCGAAACCGTCGTGATGATATTATTCAATCCTTTTAAAGACGCTTTGAACCTCTTGTCATTGTCTTTTTCCAGATAAGTCAATTTTCCACATAAAATTTCTAAGATTTCAATCGTGTTGAACCCGATGTCAGTGAAAGTGCCTTCAAGACTAGAAAACATCAAAAATCCCATGTGAATGAAAACTGTTTCATATAACTCGCTTAGGTCTTCCACTGTATCTGGAATGGAAATCAAGGAAATTAAAACTTCTAAAGCGTTTTTTAATGTTTGGGAAAAACTTGCTCGGTGGATTTCTGGAATCAAGGGACTTGAGGGGATGTAATCGTCTTTTCTTGCTAGGACTATGCTGGCTACTTTGCTGGCAACTAACTTTGTGTCGATTTTTAACTTGGATAAAAGGTTTAAGATGCAGATTGATACGATTTTACTTGCTGCTTGAACGGTCTTTTTTTGGTTTTCGTCGACGACTGTTTTTGCTTTTAGACTGTTGTTTATCTTGCTTATTACGTAGTCCATTGGGATTTTTATTGAGGGAAGCTGAGGGTCGTATTGAAGGTCGAATGTAAAAGCGTAGACAAAGGCGGAGTTTTCTGATATTATGTTTGGAGGGGCTGACCATGCTTTTATTGATACGGGATTACGGGAGTTTCGGATACTGTTTCCTAGCTTTGCGATTATTCGGGATACGTCTTTTTGATTGTGCATCAAATCAAAAAGTCTTTTAATAATCTCCGGTGTCAAATTAATATTCTGAAAATTTTCTTCCAACAAAATGCACGCCTGACTAATCTTATCAGAAGCCGAGCTACACAAAGAGCTACAAATCAAATGATAAGGTGGATTAGGTAGCAATAAAGGATCCTGTTGCTGAAGCCAAGGCGTAGCAAGTTCCATCCTAACATTTCGATTAGGAAAAACTTTTTTAACACAGCTCTTGGCAAGCATGACATATCTCGGAATGATTTCATCCCTGCAGAGTTCTTCACATTTCTGAATAAGTCTTTTTCCATGAATTTCCAAAATTTCAGTGACCAGCATCATTTCAAACAATTCACTAAGTCTTTTACCAAGTCTCTTGCGGTACTCTTTTTTATCACCAGGAGGAAAAGGCAGTTTAGCTCGATTATGAAGCGACATGATTTTCGTTTCCGCAATAGAAGAGTCCTGTTCAATAAGTTCTAAATTATCAATAATAAAAGGCATGATAGTATCTCCAAGGATTTTAATATTTTCCCTGAAGTTCCTGGCAAGGTTCTCAAAAAGTTTATTCAAATTGCTATTTTCCGCAGACATCAAGAAAAGAAAAGGTAAAATCGTTTGAAAGATGTCATTAAAAATATGTAAATATCCTTGATTAGACGTGATATTATAAAAAATAAGTGAGATGATCTCATAAAACCCTGATTCTTCTCTTTCATATTTATATTCCGTGTACACCCTTGCGACCATTACCATATTTTTAATGATTTTCGTCACGATTTTAACTGAAGCCTGGTCCCAAGGACTTGTAACAAACTGTGCATTTGAATGATGTTTCTCAGTGATTACCATTTTCACGATTTCAGCAACTTTTTTATATTGATTCATTGGTTCACTTAAGTTAATATTCGGCCGATGGGCGATTCCTCTCATTTCCCTCGCCTGGGCAATGGTATCTTCAATGATGACCTTATAACAACTCAATCTTTTACTTAAAGTAGTAAGAATCATAAAGTACATCGTATCAATCGCCGGGTTCAAATTCGCTCTTTGTCCTCGATCTCTTAAATTTTTAATACTTTCTAAAAGTGACTTCAAAGTGTTAAACGACTGGCCCTGATAGTTTTGAGTGAAATTTTGAGTGAAATGATGAATGTTCTTGCAAACTAATGCCACTGCTTTTGATAACTGCTCGTGAGTCATGTCTGCTTTGAAGGTCTCGATGAACTCTAACATACAAGCGTACCAACTTGCCCTTATGCTGCTTGAGTTGCCGTTTATGTCGTGTTCTTCTAAAAAACTGTCAATGTGCTTGCTGAAACTTGGCTTGTGTGCTGATGATTTGATTATAAGGCTGAAACCTTGAAAGATGTCTTTTTTTATGTTGTACATGTCTGATGGGATACTTTTCATCATCTTTAAAAGGACTCCTGGAAGCTTGTCGGCTGGAACTCGCAACTCACGGTTTATGTTTTCACTTTGGGCGAATTGGGCAAGGAAACTGAAGGTTTTGGTTTTGTATTGGATGAAGTCGTTGTAGACTTTTGGGAATTTTGTTATGTCTTTTGGGTCTTCTCGGGTTACGATTTCGAATGCTAGAGTTATGAAGTCTTTTATTGGGACTAGTCTTTGGAAGTGATGCCAAAGTGAGGTGATTACACTCCCGCATTCTATTAGGACTTTGAAGGACTCTTGACTGGGCACAAGTTCATTTTTCGACCCTCTTTCAATAGCAAGGCGAGTGATTTCTTCAGATTTCTTAAACAACCCTTCAGCAAACTTAATAAACTTCTGTATAGTATTATCAATGACCATTTCCTTATAAGCTTTAGTCAAATCAATAAAAAGTTTAAGTGCAAGTGATGCATTATCTTCATTATCATTATTGATGACTTCTTCAACCCCTTTAAACAAATGAATATAATAATTCCTAATAATCTCAAAGTTCGGACACTTGAGAATAATTTCAATAATATTCATTCTCGCTGTATTTTCAGGGCAATTCGTAAACTTGCAAGGAATCGTTCGAAGTTGCTCTAATAATTCAGGAGTGATGGTCCCATAATAGTTCGGCTGGTCAGGCGAAGTCCCAGGGAACTTATCAAGAAACTCTTTGATTAGCGAAATAGTTTCCGGAATGTTACTCGAAGGAGTTTTAAGTCTATCTCGGAGACTTTCGAAGCGTCTTGCTTTGGTATTGTTTGGGTCATCTGCCATATTTATAATAAACTAATTTAAATCAATATGGAAGTCTTTTGGGAAGGTAGAGATTTGAGGTTTTTTGAGATGGATGAATAAGGGAGAAGGATTAATTGTTATAATGGGAAGTGAGACTTCCAGGCCCAAGTCGCTTAATTGTAAGTTGACTGATGCTATTCTTCAGGATCGGGTTGATGATTTGGATTTGATTGTTTGTCAGCACCCGCATCTTGTGGTCAAGCCTGTGAATGATAACTTGTGGAGTCCTTTGATACTTGCCTGCTTGAATGGCTCGTTTGAAATTGTCAAATTCTTAGTCAATCAATGCGGGGTCGACTTAGACTACCAGGACTATAATGGATTCACTGCATTGATCCATGTCGTCTATAAGAATAGCAAGACTTTAATTCAAATCGCTGAATTTCTCTGTGAAAAAGGTGCTCGACTTGAATTGAAGTCTAATTCCGGAATCACTGCACATTCCATTGCGATCAGTAATAATAGCAAACCTTTCACTAGGCTTTTGGAGTTTCATCAACAGCATGGGTACTGGGCTCGGCATCCTTTTAGCACTAGGAAAAAGATTTTGTGGGTTTATAAGAATAGTGGCTTTAAAAAACTTCCTTTGTCACTTATTCGTGATATATGCTCGTTTATGTGATGAAAATTTAGGTGGATCATGTAGTGGTAAATAATTTGAAAGGTTAGAGGGTTTGATCGTTCTTTTAGTAATCTTTTGAATGTTTAGAGATTGAGATGTTTATGAGAAGTTTTAGGGTGGTTTATTGGTGAAGTATGAATAATTGGGATGAATGAAGTTTTTTTTTTTAGATGTTTTAAAGGGATCTGGATTAGGAAATTGTAGTTTGATAGACTCTGGGTGATGAAATTCAAAAGATTGTTAAATAGATCGGGTTTTGAGTTTAAAGTTTTGATTATTCAGAATTTATTGAAGAAAATTGATAGAGTTTAGATGTGATAAGTTATTCAAAGATACTTCAATTGTAAATAGATCCAATATTGTAATATTTTACAAAAATTTCAAAAAAAAAATTTCCGAGTCTCAAAAATAACTTAAAAAGAGTTACTAATCGATGTTAGTACTTTGATTGATAATGTCAGAACTGCATATACAGCATTAGTTATTACAAGTTTATAGACACTTTTAAACATTTTATAGTTCTATTTTTTTTAACAAAAAAATATTAATCCCTATGACTAGAGAGACGGATTTTAAAAGTATCATTGCCAAAGTATAAATAAAACTAAAAAAATACCCAAAAACCCCATTTCAACTAATAAATACTAAAATTTCATAAAAAAACAACAATTTAATTCACTTTTATGCAAACCTGATCAATATTACCAGTTATTTCATAGATTATCTAGAATTCATGCAACCATGGAGAGACATCAGATTAAAAATCATGATATAATGTCATTTTTCATATTTTCTATAGCAGTACTGGGAAATATCCAAAATTCCATCCTCCTCGTGCATGGTCCAAAGACTCCACCCGCCTTAAAGTCTAGTTTCAACACCAGTATCTCATTATTCTTATCAAATAGCTCTAAAAATATTGACTTCTCATCAATCGATGCATCATTATGCATTCTCGACATTTCACTTGACCCAAACTTATTCCCTTTCCTTGATTTGATTTCAGAATACTTGCAAGTTCCTTACTTGACGATAACCAAAACTAAGGACTTTCAATACTCATCACGCAGATTTTCTATTTTCCCGCCAATAAGACAAGAGACAGCTTCATTAGTGGCCATGATTAAATATCTTCAATGGGAAAAATTTTTAATTCTTTCATCGAATTTTCAAGAAAATTTGAAAATTATTGAAATTTTAAATGAATCTTTTAGAGATCATGAAATCAAGAAAATCATTTATGATAAAAATATCACTGAAGAAAATCTAGACTTGTTGATTAAAAGACTTGTTAAAGCCACTGGGGTTTTAAATTTACTTGTTTTGGATCAAGGGTCTTCTTTAGAGATGTGTCTTAGGCTTATTGAGTTGAGAAAGTTTGGGGTTTATGGACATTATCTATTGTTTGGATTTGGAAGTCTTTTTTCTCATTTGATTGAAGGATCTGTAGCAGTAGAATATAAGTTGGCTAAGGATGCTGAATCTATGGAACAATTTTACATAGAAGCTATAAATAATACTATTGATCACTATCTAAAATATTCACCTGAGTCATTACATAAATTATGTGATAAGCATTTTTGTCTTAAAGAAATTATTGTTCTAAATATAAAAAATGGTAAAAAAATCAAAGTTGGATCTGCAAATGAATTTATAAACATCACAGATTCATTAGTCTTTTTTGAAGGTAACATGAATGTTAAGATAAAAAATTATAAAAAGAAATTACCAATTATGATTGCGAACGGAACAACCGAGCCGAACAATATTCAGATTACAAAGACATCTTATACTTTTAAAGGATCTCATTATGCTCTTGAAATAGCTAATTTAGATGCAGAACTTAAAGAATTTGAGTATGTGTTTATTCCTACTGACTGTGGTAATCTATACCTTGATTTAGTCTGGTATATGGCTTGCATACGTAAGTGGATTCTGGGATGAATCAAGTTTAGCTAATGCTCTCACTCTTAAATCTCTCAAAGTTTTCTTACCTCAAGTTTCAACTTCATCTTTATCCGGTTTCTTGAATAACAAAACAGTTTTTCCAGAATTTCTCAAAATGACTGGAAACATTAATGAATATTCAAGAAATTCACTTATCATGTATAGATTTTTTAATTGGAATGACCTTTTCATTCTAACTGGAGACAGTGAGCTTGATATTATAAGATATGGAATTTATACTAAAAGTTTTGGTGAGATGGGAGTGAATGTATTCAAACCTGAAGAGTATCGATTTTTGCCTGAAAATTATACCAGAGCAGATTTTGAAAAATACAAACATATTTTTGAGTATATCAGAGACACGAAATGCAGAGTGATTGTCATTCTGATCACAACTCCTGGATTTGTATATGAAGCTCTTTATGATGTTGGTTTAAGAAGAGGAGACCTCATTGTTATTTCGCCTTTAAAGAACTTTTACACTGCAGAAGACGAACCTAACATCAAATTAAGAGATAAACAATTTGAAATATTAGATGGAAGCCTTACTCTTGGATTTTTAGAATATGATACTGATCATGGGAAAGAAATAGAAAAAGAATTAAAAAAACGTTACTCACCTATTGTCAACATGTGCAATACTCATGATGCTTTTTTGACGATAAGTAACTCTATAAAATATCTAATACAAAAGGGAGAAGACTATGAAGATCCACATTTGTTGATTTCATCAATGAGGAATCAAAGATTTGTAGGATGCTCAGGAGATGTTTTTTTCATAAATGATCAAAACTCGAGAAGTACTCAATGGGCGAATTATTTTCAAGTTCGAATTAATTCAAGTACGAATAATTATGATTTTGTACCATTTCTTGCGCTTAGTAAATTCTCGGTTTTAGCTGCTCGACTCATAAACAAACCAATTTGGGCTACAGGTGAAAAATCAACTCCAACTAACTACAGACAAGCCAGTAATTGTGTTTATTCAAATCACAAGGAATCATCTAAATATGGTTTGATCCAATTCCATGTAGTATCTTTTATACTACTGATTGTAACACTTATATCTGCCTTTTATTCTCAAAAGTTTTTCAATGATTTACTTCCTGAATTAACAGAAAATCCTATTCAAAGTTATCAAGATATGCTTTATCAATTATTTTTTATATGTGAATTTTTTCAGATATTATCTCTCGATCCCAAAAATGGAATAATTACTAAAATAACGACAGAATATAATTATTTAGCAGGAATGAACATTTTAGAGTTCTTTGACTTTAAAAATGATAATTTTTGGATTTTTGAATCATGGTTAATCGCAATATCATTAGCCTATTCATTTTTAGTTGTTTTAACCCTTGTAATATTAAAGAAATTAAAGATCCTAGCGAAGTACTTTGAAAATTTATTCGAAACTGTATTACCAATGATTGGACACATGGCATTCATGCCCTTGACCTCGATGTTAATGATTATCTATCAATGTGAAGAAGGAACCTCAGATGACTTAAAAGATTCTTTTATATCAAGAGACTGTTCTAAATACTGTTATAGAGAAAGTTATTTAAATTACATGATAATATCAAGTATTTCATTGATAATGTTTTTATCGATTTCAACTTTCATGAGACCTTTTTGGGAAACTGTTCAACCTGGTCTAAGATTAAGAACAAAACCGACTTATTGGTCTATTTTGACCATCTTTCAGGTAGGACTAGTTTTGCTTAAACTGAATATAGAGACCTACAGCAGAGTTATCAGTTCCTACTTAATATGTGGAGTCATACTTTTCATGGTCTTGGTTACTTTGATTACAAAACCATTTAATTATCAGAGAATGGTGATCATTCAAAGTTTTATTCTCTTGATGAACTTTTGGGCAATTTTTATAAGTACAACGTTTTACTTGATATCTTTTGAAGAATTTTCTATAGCTCCTTTAGTTGTTGGATTATTTATAATATTTTTCATTGGATCAAAAGTTTCGGGAAGTTATCCAGAGGCTTTTGTTTCAGATAATCCGAATGCTATTGTGGATCTTATCAAATTTCAATTTAGCTCAGACCTGAGTCGAGTTAGACGTGAATCCAGGTATATAGAAAGCAAGATGAAGCACTCTGGTCAATATGAGCTAGTGGATGGAAACTTAGACTAATAGGGATAATAATGAATAGATTTCATCAATAACTGCATCATTTTTTAGGTAATTAATCAATATTGAAGTTTATTAATTTAATTTTTACTTTATAATTAGTTATCAATAAACCTTAGATTACAATATGACCATGATAGTTTAAAAATAGAATTATGTATTACCCAGAGCTACTCTACTTTCTAGAAAAGTCCTAAGTCATTAATTAAATCTCGTCTAATAAGAGATAAGTTTATAAGCATCTCTAATAAGTTTAAGTCATTCATTTGAACCTTTTAAAGTCTTCTCTTGAATTATTTCTCATCTGCCATATTTATAATAAACTAATCAAAATCAATATGGAAGTCTTCTGAAGACATGCATAGCTTACACTAAGGTTAAGGTAAATTTTTAAGAGACTGTTTAAGATTGATTGTTAAAATGAATAAGTGAATATTCTTACTATATTGTTGATTTTGTTTCATTCACAGATGAATGATACCATTCTAGGGATTGAGTCAACAACTAGATGAATCTAAGTCGAATCTTGATATGAATTGGGTATAATCATCTACAATATCTCTAAAATATCCTTATTTCTATTAATTCTTTCGAATTTATCCAAAGTCATCTTCACTTCCAGGATAAAATTTGATTATCATTCAAAAAGCAACTTCAATTGAAATCCCGATTTTCTATGTCTAGCGCACTTGAATTTACGAAGATAATTACAAAAATTTTCTTATATTTGATTGCTATAATAATCTAAGAAACCTTTCACATAAATTTAAATATTCATGAGAACTTCAGGACAGGCAAGATACTTTTATTGCTAGGAATGAAATGTGTTTTAAAAGACTTACTTTGCCACTTATTCGTGATATGAACTTGATTTTTCGGTTGTTCAATTTAAATTATTTGAGATTTTAAACAGGTTTTTGGGTTGGATTATAAGGATTGTTAGTTTAACACTGTTAGAAGAACTTTTTGAAGGAATGGGTTTCGAGTTGAGAATTTGCTATAATATGATATCATACTGATTTCTGAAAAGAACTTCTCGATTTAATATATATGGATTATAAGTGTACCCAAGAAGGTAAATTTATCTTTTTCGTATAAAATCGAGTAATTTCTTTAATAGTTTGAGATTATATATTAAATTTGTTTTAATTGATCAAGACTGAAATTAAGGAAAATATCCGGAAATCACTAAGGCAGCAAATGGCATATTTGTATACAATTTTTAAATTACTTAAAAGTTTAATGGAATCTCTTACATAAAGAGAAGTTTCTTGGGATCTTTTCGATAAAGAAAGGTTTCACTAATTAACCTCAATTCGTTAAGATTTGTTTAAAAGCGTATTTTCCAAAATTTTCAATCGATTATAACAATTCTCTCAATTTTACAAATCCATTTAAAAATGCTTTGATTATTTCCTATTCTTATCCTAATTTAAATTACCGTTCTGGGCTGAGCGTCAATCGAAATGTTAAAGGTAACAGAAATTTCAACAACATAAATTTTTTAAATTTCAACAAAAAATCATCATTCTATAAGTTTAGTCATCAAGCAATATTTCAGCAGTCAAATATTCCCAAAACTTGTACTTTAAAACTTAAATCAAGAAAAAATTCCAAAAAAAACCCTAATTATAAAAATTCAATTTTTCCAAAAGACCGATCAGCTCTTTCAGTTTTTTCCCCCTTCAGTCAATTTAAAAGTACAAGTATTCATAATTAACTATTCTAATATAAATGTTGTTTGCAATCTTTATAATTGCAGTCCTGGGAAATCTCCTAGAATCGATTCTGATTGTGCATGGTCCCGAGACTCCATTTACATTGAAGTCTCATTACAACAGTAGTGCCTTTCTTTACCTTTCAACAAGCTCAAAATCGATTGACTTCTCAGCAATAGAGAGTCCATCTTACATTCTCGATTTAACCCTTGACCCGAAGCTATTCCCAGCCCTTGATTCGATTTCAGAATACTTCCAAGTCCCTTACTTTACATTAACAAAACCTGAGGAATTTCAATACTCACTTCACAGATTCTTTATTTTCCCGCCAATAAGACAAGAAACAGCTTCTTTAGTGGCCATGATAAAATATCTTCAATGGGAAAAATTTTCAATTCTTTCATCGAATTTTAGGGAAAATTTGAAAATTATTGAAATTTTAAATGAATCTTTTAGAGATTTTCAAATGAGGAAAATTATTTATGATAAAAATATTACGGAAGAAAATTTGGATTTAGTTGTTAAAAGACTTGTTAAAGCTACTGGCGTTCAAAATTTACTTGTTTTGGATCAGGGGCCATCTTTGAAAAAATGTGTTGAAATACTTAAATTGAGGAAATTTGGACAATATGGACATTATCTTTTGTTTGGGTTTAATAGTTTTTATTCAAGTTCGATTGAAGGATCTGTTGAATTAGCATATAAGATTGGAAAAGATGCTGATTCGATTGAGCAATTTTTCATCCAAATTATTGATTATGTGATTGAATACTATTTTAGATACTCCTTTGAATCACTAAAAAGAATATGCAATAATAACTACTGCCTTAAAGATATTCTTGTACTAAATGTAAAAAATGGAATAAAATTAGAGGTCGGAACGGCAAGTAACATAATAAATATAACAGAAACTATTATCTTTTCTGATGCAAACCCAAATATCAAGATAACAAATTTTAAGAAAAAATTACCGATAATGATTGCTAATGGAACTACTGAGCCTAATAATATTAAAATAACTAAAACCTCCTATACTTTTAAAGGTTCTCATTATGCTCTTGAAATTGCTAATTTAGATGAGGAACTTCAAGACTTTGAGTATGTGTTTATTCCGACTGATTGTGGAAACCTTTACCTTGATTTAGCTTGGTATTCGGCATGCTTATCAAAACACATTAAAAACCTTGGACTTGCATACATAAGTGGATTCTGGGATGAATCAAGTTTAGCTAATGCTCTCACTCTTAAATCTCTCAAAGTTTTCTTACCCCAAGTTTCAACTTCATCATTATCAGGTTTCTTGAATAACAAAACAGTTTTTCCAGAATTTCTCAAAATGACTGGAAACATTAATGAATATTCAAGAAATTCACTTATTATGTATAGATTTTTTAATTGGAATGATCTTCTCATTCTAACTGGTAACAGTGAACTTGATATTATAAGATATGGAATTTATACTAAAAGTTTTACTGAGATGGGAGTGAATGTAGTTAACCCTGAAGAGTATCGATTTTTGCCAGAAAATTATACCAGAGCAGATTTTGAAAAATACAAACATATTTTTGAGTATATCAGAGACACGAAATGCAGAGTGATTGTTATTCTGATCACAACTCCTGGATTTGTATATGAAGCTCTTTATGATGTTGGTTTAAGAAGAGGAGACCTCATTGTTATTTCGCCTTTAAAGAACTTTTACACTGCAGAAGACGAACCTAACATCAAATTAAGAGATAAACAATTTGAAATATTAGATGGAAGCCTTACTCTTGGATTTTTAGAATATGATACTGATCATGGGAAAGAAATAGAAAAAGAATTAAAAAAACGTTACTCACCTATTGTGAACATGTGCAATACTCATGATGCTTTTTTGACGATAAGTAACTCTATAAAATATCTAATAAAAAAAGGAGAAGACTATGAAGATCCACATTTGTTGATTTCATCGATGAGGAATCAAAGATTTGTAGGATGCTCAGGAGATGTTTTTTTCATAAATGATCAAAACTCGAGAAGTACTCAATGGGCGAATTATTTTCAAGTTCAAATCAATTCAAGTACGAATAATTACGATTTTATGCCATTTCTTGCACTTAGTAAATTCTCTGTTTTAGCAGCTCGGCAAATAAACAAACCAATTTGGGCCACAGGTGAAAATTTAACTCCAACTAACTACAGAATACCCAGTAAATGTGTATATTCAAAAGACAAGCAAAAATCTAAATA
Organism: Stentor roeselii; assembly: GCA_006503475.1. Taxonomy (NCBI): domain Eukaryota; phylum Ciliophora; class Heterotrichea; order Heterotrichida; family Stentoridae; genus Stentor; species Stentor roeselii. Next base: position 5,650 of record RSEH01000208.1, on the reverse strand, counting down.
TGGTTTAATTCAGCTGCATGTGGTTTCAATGATACTATTATTAATAGTACTTATCGTTGCTTTTTATTCTCAGAAAACTTTTAATGAATCAATACCTCAGATAACAGAAACAGCAATTCAAAGCTATCATGATATGCTCTATCAATTTTTTTTTATCTGTGAATTTTTCCAGATCTTGTCATTGGATCCAAAAAATGGGATTATCACAGAAATAACAAGAGAATATAATTATTTAACAGGATTGAACATTTTAGAGTTTTTCAACTTTAAAAATGATGAATTTTGGATTTTTGAATCCTGGTTAATATCAATTTGCTTTGCCTATTCACTATTAGTAGTTGTAACAATTATAATAAAAGTGAAATATATAAAAATTGCAAGTTATTTTGAAAATATCTTAGAAACTATCTTGCCAATAATCGGCCACATCACATTCATGCCATTAATTTCAATGTTAATGACTATTTATCAATGTGAAGAAGGAGTCTCAGACACTTTAACTGATTCTTTTTTATCCAGAGATTGTACAAATTACTGTTATAGAGAAAAACATTTAAATTACATGATACCTTCAAGCATTTCATTTGCACTGCTTTTATTCATTTCAACGTTTATGAGACCTTATTGGGAAACTATTCAGCCAGGTCTTCGAATAAGGGCAAGACCTGCTTATTGGTCTATTCTAAGCATTTTTCAGGTAGTTCTAGTTTTGATTAAAGTGAATTTATCCTCATATAGCAGAGCAGTCAGTGGTTATTTAATTTGTGGAGTAATTCTATGCTTATTTTTTATGACTATTATAACAAAACCTTTCAATTATCAGAAAATGGTGATATTTCAAAGTTTTCTACTTTTGATGGACTTTTGGGCGATTTTTATTAGTACTACTTTTTACTTGATTTCTTTAGAAGAGAATTCAGCTGCTCCTTTAGTAGTGGGGTTATTTATCATATTTTTTATTGGGTCGAAAATATCGGGAAGAGCTTCTGAGGTTTTTGTTTCTGATGATCCGAATGCTATTGCTGAACTTATAAAATTTCAATTTAGTTCTAACCTAAATCGATTGAGACCAGATACCAATTATTTAGAAGATAAATCGGAGATTAGTATGAATCACTCAAATAAATATGAATTAGTTGATAGAAGATTAGATTAAGTATTTTTATTAATTTTAGGGGTTATTGATGATGATTTTCATGAGTTGTTTGATAATAGACCAGTGATAATAAATTTATATTTAGATTTTTATTATTATTTATTGGATTATTTCTCTAAAGTCAGGCGATTAACTCATAAATTAAGATTATGTTATCACAGAAATATAAGAAATTATCTACTAATCAAATGATTTAATTGTTTATATAAATTGTACAATAATTATTAGAGCGAAAAAAATAACATTTTTTTTTTAAATTCTTGGATATCTAATTTTGCTTATTTACAAATTATTGCTGATCAAGAAAAAAAAAACAAGAAGTACAATAGAAATTTCAGTGTTTTTTTGATACTTTTGTGTCTTTTTTTGATAAAACAACTAAACTTGTTACCAATTCACTTAAGGAAATATTTAGTAACTGCAGTAAAGGAATAGTTGTTCATTTAGATGAGTGTAACTAGGGAGACTAAGGAGGGTATGATAGGTGGCGCATGGATTTTCGGCTGTATAAAGGAAACATGAAAAATTTTCATTCTATTTGTGTCTTATAGAAATTGAATACCCTGGCGGATATAATAATTCAACATTTACTTTTGAAAAAAATTATAATAAATAATTTCTGGCGATTTTATTATGATTTAAAAAATGATGATGAGCACTAAAAAATCAATCATATTCTAACATATGCTGACTCACAAACAAGCTACTAGAAATCCAATTGAGGTTACATAGTTTACTTTCAAATTCATCACTCATTAAAATCGCAAAGTAAAATACAACCTATTTTGGACTTATTATATAAGAAGAATACTTATATCAGTTATAGAAGAGGTTTCGGAAATAAATAGTTTTAAATAGAAGTACTAATATTTCTTAGTTATTCCGTTCTTTAAGAAGTAAACTTGCTTAAAATTTGATTTTAGAGTATTTTTTAGTCGGTATATTCATTATCTTAGACCAATCTCTGCAGCGAAAATCCTTAATTTAACTAATTCTGAATATTGACAAAGAACAGCGATGAACCCTCAAAGGAAACATTTTATTTCAATTCTCTCAAATCAAAATTGAATTAAAATTATAAATAAACTTATTTTTGAGTTTAGAAGCAAAGTAATGATATTTATTACCTTCCTCCAAATCTATCACCTATAATAAAAAACATTTAAACTTTAATAATCATAAAAATAAATAACCCAATTAACTTCCTATCTACTTAACTAATTCATAAAACTTGAATGTTTAGATTGATCCCCAATCAAACTATTCTCACTATTTCCACTATTGTCACTATTATCTTTAAATTCAGCCGCTCGGTACTTGGATTCAGGTCTAACACGATTCCTATCAGGACTAAATTGAAACTTAATCAAATCAGGTATCAAGTTCGGTTCATCAGAAATAAAAATCTCCTGCGAATTATCCGTTATTTTCAATCCAACAACACAGATAATACACAATCCACCAATTAAAGTCAACATTTCAAACTTCTCTTCAGAAACCATCTCAAATGTTGTACTTACAAAAATCGCCCAAAAGCTCATCAAAAGTAAAATCATTTGATACCTGATAATTTTTCCATAATTAAATGGTTTCATTCTAAAAGTGATAAAAACAAGACATAAAATAACTCCACAGATCAAGTAACCACTCATCACTTTACTGTAAGGCTCTAGGTTTACTTTAAGTAAAACAAGGAAAAGTTGTGAAATGCTCAGGATTGATAAATACTTTGAACTTGTCCTTAACCTTAGACCGATTTGGATTGTTTGCCAAAAAGGTCTGATAAAAGTAGAAATTATCAGGAAAATTAATAAGGAAATGCTTGATATTGACACGTAATATAAATGTTTTCCTTTGTAACAGAATTCTGAACAGTCTTTTGATAAGAATGAGTCAGTTATTTCATTTGATAATCCTTCTTCACATTGATAAATATTCATGAACATCAAAATTAGTGGCATGAAACCAATATGTCCTATCAAAGGTAAGGCATTTTCAGTAACTAGTTCAAAATACTTTATAGAATTTTTAAATTTTTTCATTATAAACATAGTGAAAATAGCAGTGGAAGAATAAAGAAAGGTTAATATCATCAGCCATAAATGGAAAATCCAAAATTGGTTGTTTTCGAATTTGTAAAAAGTAGCCATGTCCAGACCTGCAAAATAGTTATAATTTCTTGAAATTTTGCTAATAACACCACTTTTTATATCCAGTGCCATAATCTGGAAAAATTCGCATATAAAAAATAATTGATACATTACGTCTTGATAACTCGGAAGCGTTTTATTTACTAATTTTGGATGAGCATCGCTAAAAAATTTTTGAGAAAAAAATGCGACGATAGCAGTGAGCAGGAAAAGCATGATAGACATAATATGAAGCATAATTAAACCGTATTTTGATCTCTGTTTATGTTTTGAATAAACACAAATACTGGCTATTCTATAATTTGTTGGGGTAGATCCATCATCTGTAGCCCAAACTGGTTCATTGATTAGTCGAGCTGCTAAAACAGAAAACTTACTCAAAGAAATAAACTGAACATACTCATTTTTATTTGTTGTAGAGTTTATGAAAAACTGATAATAAGTAGTAAATTGAGTGACTTTCGAGTTCTCATTTTCTGCAAAGTAAACATTTCCGGTGCATCCTGAAAACCTTTGACTCCTCATACCTTGAATGATATAATGAGGATCTTCATAGTCTTCACCTTTTTTAATAAGGTATTTCAAAGAATTACTAATTGTCAAAAATGTATCAAATGTATTGCACATATTCATAATAGGAGAGAATTTTTTTTGTAATTCCTTTTCTATGATTTTTCCATAATTTGAATTATATTCTAAAGTAGAAATCGCCAAACTCCCATATAACATTTCCAAATGTTTTTCAGTAAATTTTTCATCAATTTTATCATCAAAGGCATAAAGAGACTTTATATATGAAATAATAATAAGATCACCTTTTCTTAAACCCACATCATAAAATGCTTCAAGTATTGGCATACGCGAAGTGACCATCAAAAATACCAATCGGCATTTTGTATTTTTTATATATTCAAAAAAGCCTTTAAAACTGGAAAAATCCTCCCTCGTGTAATTATCTGGAAAATATCGATACTCTTCAGGGTTTATGATTTTTATGCCCATGTCTTTGAAATTCTTGGCAAATATTTCATATCTCAGTCGATCTATAGTTCCATCACCTGTAAGAAAAATCACATCTTTCCAATTAAAAAATTTGAACATGATTAGTGAATTTTGGAGTAATTCATTTCCATCTCCAGTCATTTTTAAGAACTCTGGAAATAAGGTCTTGTTGTTCATGAAACCTGAACCGGATGAGGTTGATATCTGTGGAAGAAAGACTTTCATTGCTTTTAGACTTAAAGAATTAGCTAAACTTGATTCACTCCAGAATCCGGTTATATAGGCGAGACCAAGATTTTTGGTATACTTTGATAAACATGACATGCACCATTTTAAATCATATAAAATATTTCCACAGTCTGTAGGAATGAATACAAACTCAAAATCTTGGAAATCCTTATCTAAGTTGGCCAGTTCAGCAGCATAAATAGCTCCATTAAAGCTATATGATGTTTTTGCATTAATCATGCCATTTGGTTCAGCTGTGCCGTTCGCTATCATTATAGGCAGCCTTTTCTTTACATTTTCAGTTTTTAAGTCTGTATTATTTCCAGAAAATAGTAATGGTTTGGTTATTTTTATAGAGTTTTTCACTGTTCCAACGATTTCTTTATACCCATTTTTCACATTAACAACAGAAAATTCTTTCAGACAAACATTCTCACTGCAGATCTCTTTAAAATCTTCAAAAGTAAAATTTTTCAACTGGCTGATAAGATAATTTATTACTTCAGTGTAAAATTGCTCAATAGAATTCGCATCTTTCCCAATCTCATATGCCAACTCAATAGCACCTTCGACCCCAGTCTTAAAATTCCCCAACCCAAACAAGAAATAACTCCCAAACTGTTCCAATTTCCTCAACTTCAAAAGCCTAATACAAACCTCCAAAGAATTCCCTTGATCCAAAACAACTAAATTTTTCACACCTACTGCTTTTATATATCTTTTAATCAAAGCATCTAGAACTTCTTCATTAATATTTTCATCATAAATATACTTTTTCATTTGAAAATCATTAAAATAATCACTCAAAATCTTTAAAATGTGCAAATTTTCCTTAAAGTTTGATGAAAGAATTGAAAAATTTTCCCATTCAAAATATTTAATCATGGCCATCAATGACCCGGCTTCTTGACTAGTTGGCGGGAAAACAAAGAACCGATTAGATGAGTACTGAAGGTCTGATGTTTTGGTTATTGTTAGGTAAGGGACTTTGAAGTAACTGGAAATTGAATCAAGGATCGGGAAAAGACTTGGGTCTAGGGAGATGTCGAGGATGAATGATGGAAAGTCTAATGATGACAGGTCTATTGAGTCGAAATTGCTTGATATAAATAAA